>WHYT01017948.1:89148-130843 GCA_009806455.1 Tetrax tetrax
TGTTTTTTTTTTTTTTTTTTTTTTTTTTTTTTTTTTTTTAGAAGAAGATAGGGAAAAAATGCTGAGAGACGCTGGTTGTATTTTAAGCTTCCTCCTTGGGTGCCAAAGGAGTCTGTAGAGTTTTGTTACTGCTACTTTTGTTCCTTTTATAGCTTCAATTCAAGCCCCAGGCTTTCAGCTCCCCTTTGTCTTAGCCCTGCTTTTCCCAAGCAGTTGACATGAGAATCGTTTCGGGGAGATGGTGGAGGTTCATCCAGGGGCGTTGCCCTGGTTTAGTTCAGGGGTGCAGTTTTTGACTCTTTCAGCAGTTGGGTGGTGGGAGTTTGCAAGTGTGTGACACTTCATGTGCTTTTGCAGGGGAAAATATTTAGTTTCAAAAGAGTTCTGCCTGAAAATATGTGACAATGTGGTGCAAGAATGCTCAGATTCTATCCTAATGTTGAGTTTTGTCACCGTGCTATTTGAGACAGGAGAGGCGCATCAGAAGTGGAAGAAATAGAGGGTGCGTCAGTTTTCACCCTTCCTCCCTTTTTTGGCTCCCTAAATATCTGACTTACTGTGGCTGGTTGTCCCCTGTAGCCTGCTTACTCTCCCTCATCAAGACCTTGGGCATTGTAAAACTTTTTTGCACTGAGGGTGGTGGAACACTGGAACAGGTTGCACAGAGAGGTGGTGGATGCCCCTGGAAACATTCCAGGCCAGGTTGGATGAGGCTCTGAGCAACCTGATCTGGTTGGAGATGTCCCTGCTCTTTGCAGGGGGGTTGGACTGGATGGCCTTTAAAGGTCCCTTCCAACCCAAACCAGTCTATTATTCTATGATCTAGGGTTGGTCAATTGAGCTTCACCAGAGAGGTACCTGGAAGAGAGATTCCACTCCCATGTGCAGGTATCTTCATTGGCACCTCCAGAGCAACGTTACTTACCAAGCCCATTTTTGTCCATGTCTCTGTGCTCTGAGCCCAACTAATTGCATCAAGGCTTGGTCTATATTCAAGAGCAAATTATGTACCTGAGGTAGGGGATCATTTGATTCCCCCATGAGAGAAATACACATGCTGCTGATCCTGAAAAACGGAGTTGTCGTTTACTGATTTAATGAGTAAGTAATGAGCTATTCAGAAATACTGTAGGGATAGTATGCCAGTTGTTCTCTTTGGGTATTTATACACATTTTAACTCCAGTTGTTTTTTGTTGCGTATGCGTGTGGTTTTTTAAAAATCTGAAGTTTATTTTTGCAGTGGTGCTTGGAAAGCTGTAAATGATCCACAAGGAATTAACAGACAAAAGTCTCTGGCTCTGCTCCACCCTATTGAAGTCAATGGCAAAACTCCCATTGACTTCAGTGGAAGTAACAACTAGGGCCTGTGAGAATAAACAATAAATCAATTTTATAATCAGAATATCTTTCTAAGTCCTGTTCTTTATGTGACTGAGGTGTTAGGTGCTCACGTAATGATAAAAGACATAAACAAATCACAGACATCTCAGGTGAAATACAGACTTGTGAATGTGAAATTTCTAACTTGGAAAGCTCTAGGTAGGCTTCACTTTTCAGACAATAGTTTGGAAACCAGCACTCAAATGCTGTTAACAGGAATACACACAATCTATTTGGGAGGTTGAACCGATTCTCTATTCATTGTGTCCGCCAGCAAGTGTATGAGAATATTTTTTCCTTTCCTGTTTGTAAAAAGTGCAGTTTTTAGAGACATGGGACTGGAGGAGTAAGTAGATTGAACCTCCTGCCTAGACAAGTGGACATGTCGCAAATCCCATTCAAATACAAACCAGGAGGAGATGGTTGATCTCCAGCCAGAAATCCTGCACGTGTGGTGCTTGTTGTTAAAGTTTGCAGAAGCAAACTTTAATGCAGAAGCATTTTTCCTTGTGTCTGTTCTGGCACATCTACCAGCGTTAAAGCTATTCCTTTAAATAAAAGGATGGTATAAATAACTCAGAGATAGAGCTCTTAATTTAGCCTCTTCTGTCAGTGGGCTTCAAATGATTTTTGAAGGAAACAAATATAATTATCTTACGTTTGACACAGAGGAGCCCAAGGCTCTATGGCACGGCCTAATATGCAAGGAATAGTTTGGTCCTTTCCTAAGTCCTAGTACAGCATCTTATCCCCTTCTTTTAAAAAGCTTTATCCCTAAAATGTGTCTTGAGCTAAGGGGCTCTGTATTGTGAAGTTTTCCTATTGATTCCTTCCCTGGAGTTTGTGCCTTTTGGAGGAGATGGGGCATTGCTAATTGCTTCAGCTGTTCTTGACTGTTACAGGGCACTTGAGCAGAACCGTGCAGCCCGAGTATTTGTGCTTTGTAAAATAACCCTTTGGCCTTGCAGAATGGAGGGATTAACAAGTTTAGCCTTCTTGATTTGTTTTGAATTATTTTGTACATGGTATTCATCTAGGGCGTGACACTGCTGAAGGTAAGGCAAGGTTGTCACTAGATTATCTGAAGATGAGTGCCATGGAAATAAAGCGCTATTGTTGTGCTTCGAGCAATGACACTGACTGAAATAAAAGACATCAGGGTAGGAAATAGCAGGCTGCTTCCAGGGAGCATCCATGGTGTACCTCAGACTGCCATGAATGCTAGCCCTGCTAGGCAACCAGTAAAGGGAGCTGCAGGCAGCTGTAGGCTGGGCCAAAAAGAGAAAAAGAAAAAAAGACCAACCCTGAGAAAAAGGGGTTCGTTCTTCCTAATGGTGCTCTGGACTGGAAGTCTTTTTATTCTTGTCTATTGTTGCATTTTTCCCCTTCCTTTTCACACCCTGGTAGCAGCCGGCGGGTCCCAGCGCTGGAGAGCGTTGGGTGGCCATATCGCACCCCTACTGTTCTGCCTGCCCTTCAGGTGGGCTTGGAGCTACTTGTAGGAGAGCTGCATCATGTCTGCAGGGTGGTCTGTGCCATGGCATGTGGCCATGTGAGCTGAGTTGTTGACTGTGACCCTTGGGAAGGGAGGGTGATACCCACCATCTGCTGAAGGACACGGAGTCTGACTGTGGATGGTGATGGAGTTGTGGTTTCACCACAAACATCCAGCTGTAACGGACAGGATTTTCTGAAGTGGCTGGTGGCTAGCATCCCATTCAAGGCTGGAAACACTTCAACAGAAATCTCTGAACAGTGCTTTGAAGAAGGCACCGGTGGACAGAAAGAGGTGAAAAAACATGCCCATGGCTAGATGAGAAGTCAGTGGCAGAGAGGAGAATTAAATGTGACTCTCCCCTGCCCAAGCAATCACCCTAATTTCAGGGCTTTTTTTTTTTTTTCTCCCAGCGGTGTGTGCAAGTAGACTGAACCTCAGTTAAAAGCAGTGTGTGTGGGAAAACAAAAAGTGGGGGTTGCTCAGGGGAGGGAGAAATGGCTTTGGGTGAGAGCTGAGGGGAGTGTCTGGGAGGGAGAGGAGTTCCTTGTGGTGATGGTTTCACCTCCTGAACACATTTATTGTCTGTTTTGTCTTGGACATTTCCCTGGGCTATCTTTCTTTATAATAAGATGTGGATTGGCAAAAAAAAAATCGATTATCAAATTTATCAAAATTCTTGATTTGATTAATTGAGCTTTGTTATACATGCCCCCCACCTTTAAACACTTGAGCAGTGTCACTGGAGCAGTGATACCCTCCCCAGATCAGGAGGTGCTGGAAGTAACCTGAGGCACCTCCTGCCTTCAGCAGAGGCTCAGGGCTGAAACACAGGGAAGGCTGCTAGCAGGGCCAGCTGTAGCTCAGGAAGCAGCCTCAAGAGGGAGAGAAGGCTTTCTCACTGGCTTTTGTGACCAATGTTCAATGTTAGAGAAGAAGAGGCCAGGCTTGCTGGCTGTACAAAACTCAACCCTGCAAATCTGTTCTGTGCCTTTGTTTTCTCCATGCTCCTCTTCAGCCTGATCTTCCCTTCACTCCTGCTCATGACTGGGGACTGCCTTTTAAACCTGGGGGACTGTAAATCAGCCTGAGATGAGGAGTCTCACTTAAATGCACGCAGGTCTGCATCTTTTCTCCTTGGTCAGAGGTGCATCATCCCCATCTGTGATAGGACCAATAGACTGGACAGGAGAACAAACAAATTGGCTCCCTTGAACTGAAGGATGCCCTGGCACTGTTTGGCTAATCACTGCACAAGGCTAGGACAATTGGACAAATGACCAATATAATAGATAACAAATGGAAAAAACTCTACTTCCAGCAAAGGAGCTGGCTATTTAAAGGCAGCAAGAGGTTTGCAGCACCAGCCCTAGCAACAAGGACAAAAGTTATCCCAAACACTTAAATGAGGCAGAGCTGTGAACACGAGGCCAAGCCACCATGAGCCCACTCCATCATGCTATTAGTAGGAAGGAGGCCTCCGTTAGCTTCTTAAAGGGTGACGCAAAAGCATCAGAAGAAATTTGCGGTGCGTGTAAAGAAGCAGTGTGTTGCACCATATCTAATTGTCAGAATAATTATTTTCTGCTATGCAAATTACCAGGAGCAAATTCACTGCAGTACATTGACGTGTATTTAATTATCATCAAGATTTAATATATTCATAATGAAATAGTCAGAGTTTGTGTGTGTATTTGCAGTGAAACTCATTATATTACCACAGCTGGATTTGTTTATTTTAAATAAATCGTTATGGCAGATACAGTTTCTGTGTGTTTGCCCATTTGCCAATTTATCGTAAAAATTGAGGTTTCATTTATATGGGTGGTTTCTATCAAACACACATCACCCCTCTTGCTTGCGGGCTGCAAGTTTCTGTATGTTTTAAGGAGGAGCTCAATGCAAAGAAAAGGCATTACCTGATGTGTAAATGGAGACTGGAGGAGTAGGAGGAGTTAGGATGACCTGGATGGGTCAAAGTTTTGTAATGGGCCATGGGTCTTCACACTTGTAGGCTGAAAACTTGAATTCTAACTTCACTCTTCTGTAAGCCGAAGCTGTTACTGTTTGGTTGTTTGGTAGGATGGGTAAGGCCAAGTAGTATTTTTAGTTTCTAGTAAATATTTTATATTTTTTCATAGTAACAACAAAACCAGAAGTGGACGTGGGATGCAGGATTTACCATTTCTGATTCTGGAATGGTTCTTCCTCTCTTAAGCTTCAGACTTTCTGGAACAGAACTTTACTGAAGATATTGGATAGAAATTCAAGGTTCAAGTTATGAGAAAATATTAAAATTGGGAACTTAAACTTTGTTTTGATTGTTTATTAATGGAGCTCTGGGAAAGAAAGATCTGAAAGTCAACGGTATAGATGGCTGTTCGTCCAAGAAAGATCACATTGTGTAGTCCCCGGGAATGATGTGTGTGACCTGATCCTACTGAAAACTGGGGATCTGCAGCTCTGGAGATGCTGCTCCGTATCAGTCCCAGCTCTGGTTGGGAAGGCTGATCGTTAAAGTACAGATGGATTTCCTGGGTCTCCTGCCTTGTAGATTTGCTTGACTTGATCTGAAAACAGGAACCTGGATGCAGTTGCCTTCCGCTTAACACCCAAGTCTTTGTTGTGGCCACCATTTCAAAAACAAGGAGGGAGGCTCCCAAGCTGGTGGGTTCACTGGGTGCCAGGCGGTGCCGGGTGAAAACGCGGTTGCGATGCACGGGCTGCTGCCAAGCCTTGCTTTGTGTTTCTTTGTTTCCTCTTGTGGATTTCAACTCAAGTAGCAAAACACAATAAAGTAGGGGTGAGGAAGGGTCAGAAAGGTACCGTGCTGTGTCATGAGCGGTGGGATGGAGCCAGCTTCTGGTGACGTCACCATGAGGGTGCCCGCAGGACCCTCATTTGCAGTGTCCATGAGCTGGTTTGTGTATAATTGATGGGTACCCTGAGGTTCTGCCTCCCCTTCCTCCCCAAGACATCCTTTTCTGTGTTAGTTTATTTTTTAAATAATTAACAGACTTTGTGACTGCCTGTCTATCTGTCCCCCTGGAATTCCTCTCCAGCTGCTCTCACCCCTCCTCAATGCCCCTCCCTCTCCTCCCCAACTTGCTTTTCCTTTCACTGTATCTCAAAGGGGTGTCTTTTGTTTTAACTTTGGGCAATGAATCCTCCGGGCCCATTTTGGATGGGGTTCCCTTTGCTGCTTGCTGGTATCCTGAAATCTCCCTTTCCCTCCCAGACACACAGGGAACCTCTTGCTCCTATCAAACCAGCTGATTTTGGTCTAAATAACTCAGTGCAGGGTAACTCTTGTCTGATGAACACTTTCTCTGTGAGCTGCCGTTACAAACTGCCTGTCCCTGTAGCACAGGGGGGTGGGTGAGGTTGAGGATGGCAGGGAACACTGTTCCCGACCCGTCTGTCCCCTCCTGCGCGCCCTCCCTGCGCTCTGACCCCTGCATGGGTTGGTATGGCTGAGGTGGACATGAGGTTATTGGAGCAACCTTGCATGCATCTTCTGCAGGTGTTGATAGCAAGGACAAGAGCTGGTTCCCTCCCTCATCCCAGTGAATCCACCTTGCTACTGTGCTAGTGATGGTAGGAGCAGTGGAGAAGCTGTAGCACATCTTCATGCCACTGGGAAAATAAACCATTGAAGGTGCTGGCTTCCCTTCTGCAGCCATACTGGCCTCTGTTCCCAGAGGAAAGTCCTACTAATAGAAGAGGAGAAGCCCCAGATCACATTAGAGCTGCTGGAAATACTTGCCCTACATTTTGTGCTTTATAGAAGTGACCATCAGCAAGGGTGGATGCTGTGGCCTGGATGGAAATGGTGATTTCTGTGTAAAAGCCAAGTATCCTTGGGAAGTGCTGGTTTCTGGGTGTGTATTTGGGAGTGAGAAATTCTGAGATTATGCTTGTTGAACCTGGACCTCTTCTTGATGTCAACAGAGGACTTTGTAATCTTGTTCCTCTTATAAAGACCATCTACCTATTTTAATAATTTTATAAAGAACTTTGCTTCCCATCTTTACTTGCCTAGGCTTGCTGCTCTCCAGATCCAGGTTTTAATTGACACACAGCTTGTGGCGTGGCTGGAGGCTATGCCAATAATGCACATATTCATGGCATGGCAGGCAGATAGGCCCCCTCCCTCAAACACCATCACTCAAAGCCAACATCAGACAAGCAGCAGGCTTTGATGTGGGTCTTGGGTTTTGCAGCCTCAGAAGAAGAATCTTTGGAGCCCCATTTGCACTCTTCCTCCCGCCAGACGTTGCAGCAGTGTCATAACAGCCAAGCAACTGTGTCCTTGGTGTGGTGGAAGGAGCATTTTGCAGTTCCTCAGCAGACGTCGTTGTGTTGGAGAGTAATCAAGAGCAGCCTGGGCTGTGTAGGGATGGGTGCTGTGAAAATAATAATAATCAGGGATGTGGGGGGACACAGGGCTGCTGTTGGACCATCTGAGGCCCTTGTCAGAGGACATTAGCCCTGCAATTAGGAGAAGCTGAAGAGGAGGGCAGGGAAGACAGAGAAATGCTGCAGTGGGGAGGGCTTTGTGTCAGCATACAAAGCTTTTTTTTCTCAGCGGGGCTGCTGGGATTTGCTCAGGTCTCCTCCCAGATAAATTAACTCAATACACCACCTGCTCCTTTAATAGGGCCAGGCTAACTCCACTGCAGACCTGGCCTTTCTTTCCTTCTCTTTTTTTCTTTTTATTTTTTTTTGTCCTTTTTTTTTTTTTTTTAAATGATATGGAAGCAGCCTGTGAACTCCCTTTTCCTATTTGCTTCCCCCATAAACCACCCTTTCTTATGGAGGGTGTGATTGTTTCCCTAAGAAGAATGACTGGGAAAAAAAACCGAAACAAAACAGTTGAAAGATTTAGAACAAAACCTCACGAAAGAAAAAAAAAAAAAACAAGCTGGCAAGAGGTGAAGGGTATGTAATTGCTATTCCTTATGCAGCCCGCTAAAGCTGCATGTTTTAACCATCTGAGGACAGCAGGGAATTTTCTCTTCCAAGAGAGTCAAACGTGGGGTTTGCATTTTCTTTCTTTTCAGGAGGGGTGTGGGGAGAGAGAGGTGGGCTTCATTTTCCTTGGGATTAGCTAAAGCTCCTTCCACTTTTATGTTGGCAACATAAGGTTTCATCAGACCTCTGATCCTGGGCTAAATAAAAATATAGCGTTACCGTCAAACTGTGAAACAGGGGGCTTGAACTGAACTGGATTAAAGCGTATTCGAGACGGCGTTCTTCGCTTGATGGAGTGATAGCGTGGGGGCCTGCTGCCGCGGTGCCCAAATCAGCCCACGGCTGTGCTGGAGCGTAAGGGGGGGGTCCCGTTCCTCGCTGCTAACCGAAGAACCTCAGGCTGGATTTTCTTCTAGGACATTTGTCTTGATGCTCAGATGTCCCATTGCTGCAATTCTGTGGGTTTATTCTTGACAATGCACCATTGGCAACAGGCTCGCTAATCGGTAGGGTGCACCTCATCTTCATGGAGATGTATGCATGAGCTTTAATTGCAAATAAATGCGCTGAGCCACATTTGCTTATAGTTTGGCATTTGTCTTTCCCATATGAATAAACATCCCTGGCTGCTCATCTCCGTCCTACGCGCTCTCTGACAGCACTTTCGCAGCCTGTTTGCCACCGTTGGCTCTTGGTTTGCTCTTTGGACATTTTTCTTGCCAGATTTTCCAGGCTTTTCCTGACCTCCACTGATGATCCAATGCGTTGTGGGTTTAATGGTATATTTTACAATGGAGCAGAGGCCTGGAGAATCTACTCGTGCCATGTTGTGTGCTGTGCTTCCCGTCTCAATGAGTGCCTGCATTCTTGGATGTATCCCCATATGTCCAGTAATGAGCACGGGCTAATTGTCTAAGCAGATAGAAAAATAGATAGGTAATTTGTAGCTATTTAATTTTACATTAGGCAGAGGGATGTAGGGGCAGAGGCTAATGTTGTTGGCATTTCTTTTCAGGGTTGTTAACCAGATATGCTGCCTCTGGGGCATAACAATGCCTCCCTCGGTAGAGCTCTCTAATACTTTTATTACGTTCTTATTAATTTAGCAATGGCCTAAAGTCTGTGAGGCACCTTCCAAGGCATGATCCTTGCCCTGAGGACCTTACAGACTAATTCCAAAGCATGATACAACCGGGGATTACTCAGTGAGGGCAAGGGCCTAATGGAGTAAGAAATGGTTTGTGTTAGATAAATGGATAAGAATGAATCAGTGGAAGAGTTAATCACGTCGTTCCTTGCAGGCATGTGGGGATAAATGGCTCCTTAGGAGGTCTTCGGTGTGGCCGGTCGGTTGAGCGAGGTCTTTCCAGGCAGGGAGCATGGATGACAGTTGCCTCATCTCTCCCAGCTCTGTTCTGCACCAGCTGCATGTGGATGGCTGCTGTGGGAAGCAACGCGCTCCAAGAATCTACTCTGGTAAATGGTCTGGTCAGCCAAAGCATTGGCTGTAGCCTCCAAAACAAGACAGGTCCTGTCCCTGGGGACACAAACCCCTCTTACCCCACCACCCCTCTTAGCCTCCCCCGAGAAGACTGGGGGAATTGTTTTGATTTGTAGTGAAATTGTGAAGCTGTGCATTTTTGCCATGGATTTCAGTTCTCGGGAAGCCACAAACCAACGGTCCCAAACACAAGGGCTATGCAGGAAGCTGAGGAAACGGCTGGAGGGCAGCGGGGGCTGGAAAAGAGCTTCTGCTCCGGGGTGGCCGAAGGGCCCCCACTCCGTGCCTCCCAGCACCTGTCCTCCTCGTTTGAAGCCTGTAAGCTGCCTGGCATGGCCAGTGTCCTGCGGGACAGATGGGCCTGCGACAGCTGAGGGAGCTCAGGGCAGGAGGGATGAAAGCGAGACGGCAAGCCCTCCCCTCGGTGCCTCAGCAGCGCGGGCTGGTGTGAGCCGGTGGGGAACATTTGGTGTCCATGTGGCATCTGGCAGCAGAGTTTGCTTCTCTGGCATTTCCTTTGGTGAAAGGAAGAGCAAAGCAATTTGCTTCCAAGCAGCTGCTCTGTTCCCCTGGGAGGCAACAGCACCATCATCATCCTCCCCCCTGCCCTGGCCCTTGAGCTGGGTGCTACAGCACAGTCCCCTAAACATCCCCAGCCCCAGGTAAACATCCTTTGCCCTCATTTACTCCCTCATTTTTTTTTTTTTAACTACTGAGAAAATAAAAAATATCACTTTAAAACCAGTTGCTGTGGCAACTGGACGTGGGGTTTAAAGTGGCTGGCTCCATCTTCTTGACATCATTGTTTGACTTTCAGTTGCTGGAGCAACAGATTGCTGGGAAGAACCAGCGAGGTCGAGGTTTCTCTTTCTTTCTTCCTCCACGTTGCTTTTCTTTGCGGCCTGAGAGCACCAGTGATGGTTTGCTTTTCACTGAAGACACACACTGTTAACATATGATGGGAAGATGTCAGGCAGTATTAGAAGAAATGGAGGTGAGGTCAAAGGCTTGTTACAATGGGAGAATTCCTACAAAACTTAAAAAAAAAAAAAAAAAAAAAGAGAGGATGAATGAGCCATTATATTTCCCAAGATCAGAGGGTTAGGGAAGACGTGGCTCCAGCACACTTAGTGTTAGGCATTTATCATGTAACATTATTTATCTGTTGTTCCAAACCCCAAGTTTTTTCAAAGCAGATACAAAGCTGCAGCGATAAGCAGAGAATGTAAAATGTCATCAGATATAACTGTATAAGTCAATACCATAACGTAGCTCCTTCATTTCCTCTTAATGAAACATTACGCTTATAGATTCCTTCCAAAAAAGTTTTTCTTTCTGTCAGCATTTCCTCTGCAGTGGGATACAGAAGAGGGTATGGGACAGCTATGCACCTAATTATTGCTTTCTATCAGTTGTATTGTATGTCCTCCCCATGGATGGTCCAGGGTTCTGGCTGTACCTACAAGGGCGGTGGCCAGGTGCTGCCAGTCAGATGCACCAGTGTCACTCTGTGCCAGGAGCGCTGGGAGACCCTGTCCCTGTTGGGACAAGGGTGTCTTGAAGATGATGTACCCAGAGTTCAGTAAGCAGGATGCTGTCCCTTATCAAAATTTCATAGTGAGCAACACTCAACTCCATTTTCCCAGTCTGAGACTCTCTCCGCTGGTTTTACACACTGGTGGTTAACGGCATTCCGGTGCTGGCCGAGCTCTTTGGGTGACCAAGCGCCGTAATCCTGCACGGAGCTCTTTGTGAGCTGGTTTTCCTCCGGGGTTAGGGTTTGCAGAGCCAGAGGTGACAACAGCTACGAGCTTTTAAGCCAATGCTGAATTTGCAGTTCTCTG
The DNA here is from genome assembly GCA_009806455.1 of Tetrax tetrax. Classification (NCBI taxonomy): domain Eukaryota; kingdom Metazoa; phylum Chordata; class Aves; order Otidiformes; family Otididae; genus Tetrax; species Tetrax tetrax. Next base: position 100,344 of record WHYT01017948.1, read on the forward strand.
GGTTTGAGTTTTGAATTTCTTCCTGGCGTGAGGCTGGCCAGCGTGGTGGAAAGGCCAGACCAAGGAGGAGGCTGGAGGTAGGATGATGCATGCACTGGAATACAGTTTTGGCATTATGCATCGAATTAGTAATAAGTGAAATGTCAAAGCAGAGGCTGGTTTTTGGCAAATGCTTTGTGTTTAAAACCTAAATGATACACTACTGCTCTTTCAGGAGGCTAATTGTGTCCTTGGTTACCTGATAAAATATCTGTAGGATTTCAGTTTGTGTCAGTACATCAGGTGTGGCCCTAAGTGATAACATTGGATGGAATAGGATAAATGAAATATAAAATGCGATTTTTAATAAAAATGCAATTGGAATTAAAAAGTAAATTTTGAAAATAAAATTAGAGAACTAGTAAAAAAAAAAAAGTTAAATCTGTTGGTGTCAAGGTAAAGGAAACTGTCATTAAAAGCTACTTAAAAAGCAGAGCTATTCTTGTTCTGAGAATTCCTGTTAATGAATCTGCCTGTCCAGCTCAGTCCAGGTTTCCACATATACATGAAAAAGTGCAAACTTTTTCACAATGAAGTTATGGTTTCAGTATTACACCCTCATTGCCCACAAAATACACAGAATTCAAATTAACAAATACACATGCCTCAAAGTCTACACCATGCTGGCCACAAATATGCATGCAAGAACGCTGGTTGCGAGAGTTTGGAGTTAGCTATTAGCGAACATTTGTATGGTGTTCAGATAATTTGTTCTTAAATGCCACACACGTACCACATGGTTCAGATGTGGTTTGGGGAGCTATAAAATGGGATTTCAAACCGGTTCTGTCCCTACTTTTAAATCCATGGCTCAACGAGGGCTCGGATCATCTTGGATATAGGGTTGGCGTCCTGAGTCTGGGATATTGTGGCTAGCTGGGTTTTGTGGAGGCTAAAATGCATGGATGCAGCTGCTTATTAGTGAATTTGTGCACGTGCCAGTCTGCAGTGAAATGTACTTGAAATAACCTATCCTAGATGCCTCTATGAGGATGATGGCCCTGATGATTTAGCTATTTCGGTTCCAGCTTGAATTATTCATGTCTTTGAAAACACTCATGAATTATTTGTGTTTTCACTAAATATATAATTTAAAAACCCAAATCCTTCTGATGAAATATAAAAATTAAATTTATTTATTTATTTTTGCTGCTCTGCAATGCTACCTCCGCCCTGGAACAGCCCTTCAGCCGTAGGCTCATGGGGAGCTGCAGCGTCAGGGCACAGCGATGTCTCGGGCATCGGCATCCCGGCCTTAACCAATGTGAACAGGGCATCAGCCCCTGACTCAGCAAGAAAAAAGGAAGACTCTTATAAAACTTAGATCAGCTTGTTTTCTTAACTTCTGGGTACTGGGTTTTTGAGAATGGTGACTATCTTGCACACATGGGTTTAGAGTCTGATTTATCAAATTGACACATCTGGATTTAAGATGCCCAGCAGTGGATCAAAAGAGCTTGATCCCTGCGATGCAAAGTCCCGATCTGGTACAAATTCATGAGTTGATTCAGATGCATTCAACTGTTTTGGTGACGTAACTTTATCCTGGCAACCTTTATGCCAAGTCCCATACTGTCTGTTATCTTCAGGCTGACATAATGTGGCCAACTGACTTAAAACTGGAGCACATCATATCATGTGCTTGGGCTAATTCAACAAAAATGTGTTTGTGCTTGATCCAGATCAAATCTGTCCTGCCACGAAATCTGGGAGTACAACAGATGTGATATTAATAGATGTGGAACCAAAGCCTGAGCCTCTCCCCCTCCCCAAACATCTGCAGCTGAGGGGGGACGGCAGCGCTGGGAGGAGGCATCCTGTGGGGACAGCAGTTCTGCTCTCATTTAACTGTGTGAACTTCCCAGCACTTACATTAATTTTAAAGAAAGTACTTTGGCATAACTGACATAAAAATCTGGTCCCTTCACCTCAAGGGATTAGTTTCTTCCAAGGGAAGGTTGAGTAGCTGCACTCTAATGAAGCATCTTAACATACGATGTAGTTTTTCTTTTTTTTTTTTTTCCTCACAACTCTTTCATCGCAGTAGAACTGCTTTATCTGGCTACTATATTACTAATTTTTTAACTTCTTTAGGTATCAGATTGTCTGGAAGATCTGGCTGGCCCAGAGGCTTTGATTTTACATGGATGCAATAGTTCCCTGAAATGCTGAGCCTTGTTAAAAATTGTCCCCTCCATTTCATTGCTTCTGTGAAACCAAGATCTGTGCTTTTCCCTGTGGAAGAAAAAAAAAAAAAAAAAAAAAAAAAAAAGCCTCACAGCTTTCCATCACATTCTCTCATCTTTTTTTCTCTTCTATCAACTCTACATTCCAGGAGAAATCTTTCACTTTCGTGGCTTCTGTTATAAAAATTTAGATCCCCCACCCCACATTAGCTGATTAACATGCTTTCATTTTTGTCTAAAGTACCAACTGCTTACACTGACTTTTCGGGTGGGGGTGTGAGTGCGTGTGCTCAACAAAAGCCTTTTCTCTCCTCATCTCTGTGTTCTGGGACTGAGGCCAAGTTGTGATTGTAATAATGTAATCTCTTCTGAATACTTGAAGTGATGGAAAAAACCAAGATTTTGAAAATGAAATAGATTAATCTATACAGCTAGAGGGGGGAAACCATGCATTTTAATTAGCTCTTGAGAGTAATTTTCCTTGAAGTCGTACAAGCCAGGTGTGCAAAAGTATTCTCCTGCCTTGAGAGTCTTGCCTCTCCTTCTGGAGTCCTTGGAAAAGATGGTGACAAGTAACAAGTTCATTGGGGATGCTTCTGTTGAAGGGATTGAACATAAGGCAACTTGACGGAACCTGATTTTTCAGAGGCTGCACTTATGGCACTCTCTGAAAATCAAGCTCCTCTTTTCCTAAAAATGTCTCGAAAATTGAAGCAGCTGCTCACTTCAGCGTGCAGGAGGACTCTGTTTCTTTGTGTGCTCATGCACACGGGGGAACAGTGATTTATCAAGTCATTTTATTTAACTTTTGTTCAGGATAAGATCATTCCCTAAAAGGTGTTTGTGGTTTATTACATTGCTGGCAGGGGCTGCTGGCCATTCTGCAGGCAGGAGAGAAGAAAAAGGGGATAATGTACTTTTCACTGGCCAGGGGCACAGGGCTTGTGTTAGAAGAGGAACTGACCCACTGTAACTCACTGTACACCTGCTCCTACTCTGCCTCCTTGTGAAATCAAAATCATTTACCCACAGCATGGTGGTTGTGCCCATCCTCACAGCCTGGGCTGGCAGAACGCACCCAGGTAGTGGCCATCACTTGGCTGGTGAACACCATCTGTCAACCTAACATAATCCAATATCATCTGATCGTGTGCCAACACTCTTCAAAAACCCTTCTTAGTTGTGATGCTGCCTAATATTCACCCTTGTTTCCTTTTTTTTTTTAATGGGGAAGGGGCAGTTTTCTGATGTCATAGCATATAAAACATAGTGACTGGGACTGGAGAAGCATTTGATTCCTTGACAAAGACTTTTATTGACTGATTGAGTCTGGTCTTTGCCCAGAGCCTCCCCTGCTTCCCCTGTACCAAGTGCATAACAAAAATCTCCCATCCCAATGTGCTAACAAACTCTTCAGCCTCCTCTTTCAGCCCTGATCTAAGACCAACTGCAAAGGACACATGGTTTTAGAGAATGCGCTGCTTTACCTCAGTCCGAGTTTTATATTCCAGCTAGGCATACTGAAATTTTTCAAACTTCCTCCCCAATCAGTCACTTTGGCATCGTAATGGCTTGAGCTGCTCTTTCCTTAAGTCTGTTTTAATTCTTTACCTTTGTATTTCAGCAGCACGTTGCCTTGAATTTACAGTTCCTGTTGAATTCCTCTATGAATAGCACCTAGGTTTCCTACTCTGCAGCTGCAAACAAGGTTTAAAAGCTTTTGGGATTTCTTGGCAGCTAATAACTCCCAGACTTCAGCATAGTTCATTTTCGAAATGTTTCTCATGCTTCAATCTGGACAGCGTTATGCAGGTCAGGGAATCCTGTCAGACTGGGGGCCAGGGGAGGATGTTCCATCAAAAGCTTTTCTGGCAAATTAAAAAAAAAAAAAAAAGGCCAAAAGAACCTTTAGGAATACTGCTTAATATCCTTTCCATCCAAAATAGGAAAAGCACCTGTAACTGATGCCAAGCACAGGACAAAATAAATAAAAAAAAATCCCCAAGCAAAGACCTCCAACTGGAAATATTTCCTGAATGATCTCACTGCGAATCCCGTAAGTGGCTGGATCAGTTTTAGGGAAAAGGGAACATGGGCTTGAACTCTGTACTGAAAGACATGAAAAAGCTTCAGGAAAAAAATGAGCCAAACCCAGATGCAAGCTGTCAGAGGTGCTAGGATTTTTTCCATTCCTGATTGGGACCTCTTGACGTTTCCATGGAAAATGTCATAGGAATACAGCAAGACTTGAGGTGAGGAAACAGGTCTAAAAAGTGACATAAATTATGCTTGTGGCCTTCATCCTGTGCCCACCCTGGTACAGAGGTAGAGCCAAGCAAGCCCAGAGCCTGTGGGGTGAATGTTGTCCTCATAGACCTGGTATTAGTACGCAGGGGATGCGGCATGTGGTGGACTGAGCAGCAGAGGACTTGTTTCATGTCATCGTGAGCTCAAGCAGTTCATTCAGCTGTGCCGTACAGTAAACGTGCATGGGTTTGATGTGTTGCCCCACAGAGAAAGGACCCTTTTAGACTTGTGCCATCACCTAGATTTCAGGCTCCCCTTCATTACAGATCTGCTCTGTTAGCAAGAGCAAGATGCCCCATCAAACTCATCACCAAGTTGGCGTTTGTCCTTAACTACGAGCGGATCGTTGCTTGCATCTGACCTAGAGTCAGATATCGTCTCTCCTTTTTAATGACGTGTCTGCAATTAGTATTTATTTTAGATTTAATCAGTCAGTACATGTCAGCCAATACCTCAATAATTATGATCTTGCTGTCAGGGTGGAAGGAAATTAAACCTCAGGAGGTCACATCAAAACTGTGAATCTGATCTCAGCGTAACAGGGGTCTTAGGCACGACTGATCTTATTAATGAGCGATAGGTACTTAGAAGGTTTAGAGGCATGATCTAGAGAAAATTGTGCAAGATTTTTCCTGCATATTTGGGCCAAACTGAGTCACTAAGGGACACATTTGGATGTGGTGTTTTCACTTAGCAAAAACACCTGCTCAGAGCTGGATCTCTATTGTCCAGAATTCCTGTGACTTGTGCTCTGCTTCACTTCTACTCTTCTTAACTTTATTCCTTCAAAGAATGGATCTTCAGAAGCAAACTCCACTAGTATTTGCTTCCAGCTGCACTGACAGTACTGCAAGGCATTTTCTTGTTGAGGCTAAGGAATGTAACACAACTGGATCACACAGATCAGATGTTTTCAACCTGTAAATTGCAGATGAATTTGAGAGGCCTCCCTCCTATTTCAACTGCCAGGAAAAAAGAGTCTTGAAATCTTTCTTTTCCATTGCAACATAGGATCTTGAGATAGAAGAGACCGAGGCCTGCCAAAATAAATCCTCATTGAAAGCTTGCTTAGAGCTTGAGAAAAGATTTGAAGAACTTATCTGAGTTGAATTAGTTTGCCTAATCCTAGCAATAATTTGGCTGAAGATGCTCACTCCTCTCAGATATACTGCAGGCTGCGTGTTGTAGTACTTAGGCACAGACTTAATGAGAACAGGCAGTCTCAGTGAACTTCCATACCACCATCTGAACACCTTCAACTTGCCAGACTGATGCATTTCATCAAAGTGGACTTTTCTGTCACAACACGACAGCTGAATGCGAGGTATGAGCCTGCAAGTGTGTTTAGAAGGGAAAGTAATGCATATGCCATATGGTAGAAATTGATGTCTGGTAATAGATGGTTCATATATTCCAAGAACATCATTTGCTCCAAACGAAAATTTGTACTCTTTAACTCTTTTTTAACCTACTGCTTTTTTTTTTTTTTTTTTAAGTTGAGGTATTGGGTAATTCTGCTTCTGCTTTAACTATTCTGCTTGCTCTGAGATGTCATAGCATCGGTACTGAGTACTATACCCTTCCACAAACGCTATCTGTGGTCAGCTGAGCATCGCCCTTCATCGCCGGTGTCCCCGCAGGGAGGGCTGTGCGGTGCTGACAGCTTTTAATGAGCTGCAGAAACCCAGGGCAGAGAGGGTTGCTTTCACCGGGAGAGGGTGAGCTTATCTCTTTAATTACAATCTGGAAAATACTCTCGGGTCCTGGGAGATGAAGGGCCTGCGCGAGTAAGTGCAACAGACAATTACCATGGTATTACTGGCAAGTGAAGATGATTGAAACTCTGTGACACAACCGTACCCTGGCAAAGCTCTGGTTGGGGAGTGCAGTTTTGTCCCAGGCTCAGCTCCAGGACCGTGCCCGTTTCATCGAACGCTTCTTCAGAAGAAAGAGAGGAAAGAGGTTCCAGCATTATGGCATAGCTCAACATTTCAGCAGGTTTGCTGTTTCATGTTCTGATTCAAAGAACCCTTTTTGTCTGAAAACTTTTGTAGTACCCAGTCGTAAAAACCTAAGTTCCTTATTGTGCTCTTAAGAAAGGAAAATTACTAAACAATTTATACGATCAGAGTAAGGCTGAATCTTATTTTCAGGAGAGATGTGATCTTTAACCACTTGATACTGGCATTAATAAGTGAGATAATTTAAACCTGACTTGGTTCAGCAAAAACGATGCCTCACTCTTTTTGGGTATCTTCAGGAAAAATCACCCCTAAATGCTCTTTACATGTCATTCTTTAGAAACAAGTGTGGAAATGCGGTGGTGTCTGGGGTGGAGGATAAACAGCGTTCAAGATAATGTCAGCATTGCTCAGCACTGAACTTTTCTGGGCTGGAAATGAACTAAAATACTATTTTTCCCTGAAGTTCTTGGGGGCATGTGAGGTATCACAGTACACTGAGCAGGTAGTTTAGGAAGGACCATGTGGCACTGGAGAACAGGCTGGGACCTCCTCAGAGCTTCATTCAGTGCCTTATCTATGGGCAAGTGTTCCCCACTGCTCCCTGAGCCCTCCAAGCTCGTCCAGGGGATGAGGGCATCTACCAAGACCCCATCCCAGCACTTGCAGCCTTGCACAGACATCCTCAAAGGCAGCTGGGCTCTGGGTTCCTGACCTGGCGTAGGACGGGGCAGTGGAGGTCTTTGCCTGGGCAGAACAGTCCTTCAGCTGCAGCACACCCCATATATATATATATAAATATATATAAAATAAAGAATAAATAAAATATGTATGTCATATATATATGTATATAAATATTTATATGTCCTGGACATACTGGACACAGCTATACTTTTCTCCCTGACAGGTTTCCTTTTCTTCCTCACTGTGTATGACTGATCAAGCCGTGTAAATAGAGTGCATGTGTGTGGAGGTCTTGTGAGGATGCAAGGCCAAATTCAGGGGCATTTTAAAACACTAGGGCTTTGCACTTCAGCGTGGTACCTTCTGGTGCCAAATAAATTCACAGGTTCTTAGGCGAGTTGGAGGGATGTGTGGTGGTGTTATACGTTTGCTTTGGAAAGCAGCCTGCAGCCAACTTGCAGGGCTCAGAGCCCGTTGTGCTAAGCGTCTTACACACACGTAATGAAAAGCTGTATCTGCTCCCCAACATGTAAAATACCTCTATAATGAGTCACTTTTGAGAGGGAACATCCAGTCATGTGGAGAGAGGAACAGCTGAGTGAAAGAGCTGGAAATTGGTCCTGGAACTTGACTGTGCTCACGAGGCAAATCTTACTGAGATTGCCTCTGCAGGTCTGCTTTCAGCTTATTGCCAGCTACAGGTGAATTCTAGAGAGAGAGGGCTCAACAAAGTATTCAGAGAAAAGAAACAAGAGTACTTAAAATCTGCTGCTTCCCCACGGCATGACAAGAGTGGGACATTAGAATCGTGGTGTCCATACATCCTTCATGGGCAACGTGCTTGTTCTCAGCTCCAGAGAAGGCTGGAAAGAAGAAATGTTTTCTCCTTGCTTTGGCACAGATATATTTGAGAATCAATAGGTTATTTCTGTATTTTTGCGTGTTTGTCTTCTATCATCATGCCACTTGCTTTTGCCGCATGCAGGGAGGAAACTCAATTAAATGTCAGGAAGGTGAATGACCCAAATGTGCAGTAGAAGCCTAAAAATCGGGAAAGTGAATGCACTCCCTGTTTGTATCAGTCATGGGACAGTGGGTGGAACTGGTCCAAGTCATAAAGTCTCTGAACTCCAGAGAGGCAAGGGATCATGTGGTTCAGACCCCCATCAAACAGGGTGACAAAAGTTGTATCTGATGAAGACCAGGGGAGCATGTCATCGGTTCAAAACAAGGGAACAAAAACAGAGCAGAGAATTGCAGCCAATGTGCTGGGAAGGACTCCAAGAAAAGAGCAAAGCTGCCTCTCTGTGTGGACGAGACTCGTTAACTGGATAATGGAGTGAAGAAATACCAACAAAAAACACCAGAGACCTTCACTTGCAGAGAGACCTTATCCAGTGTTGTCTTCTTCCTCCTGCACTGGTGCATGCATGTTTTGGCTGATGCCAAGAGAAGGTGCAGAGGAGGTCCTGGGATTTTGTGACATCCCTGAAAACTGTAGGTCTCTACTTTGTGATGCACAAATCACATATAGCAACAGAGTAAGGTTTTCAAGTCATCTTTTCCACCATTCAGTGAGACCCTGGCTGCAGCAAAGAGAAGAGTTCAAGGCCTTTTCCCATGGATTGTCTGGATGTTTTGCTGGAATGATATTTATGATGCACAGACCCAGCTTTTTTTCCCAGGCATAAGACAAAGAGAAATTTAAAGAGAGGGGAGAAAGAACACTGCTGGTAAGAAGAAAGCCGGTGTATTTTTTACTTTGTCAGCATATAAGCAACCCACTATAGGTGTTGGTGTGTCGAATTTAATACGGTGAAAAGGTGCCTAGAACGATGGATGGGCTCCTGTTAATGGCAGAATGGTTTGTATAACTGGTAGTAATAAATAGGTGTGTAAATCTCCAGCAAACTTAAAGGCATTTTTAGCTGCCTGAGGAAGATGCTGTTGCTTTAAATATTTTTTTTTTTTCCCAGTGAGTGTACTATTTCCTATCAAAATAAAGACCTTAAGAAGGAAGAAAACTGTGAGGAGTGTTTCTTGTGCTGAGACATTATGTGATCAAACTTTCTGTATGGCTGTGGAAAGAGACACATGTCCTTAGTCTAAATCTCTTAACTGGCCTTTTAAAGAACTTTTTCTACAGCAACTGGCATAGACACTGGCACAAATCATGAGCTGCATCCTGTACACGAGCAGATTTGGAAAGTGGAATCCACCAAGGTACCTGCTTAAAATCTGTGGTGTACTCTTAGGTGGCTGCCACAGGATGGAGAGCAGCAGGGAGTTATTTCACGTTCTGCTGAAGAAACTAGATGGGACTACAAGCAGGAAAGGAGGCAACTGCTGGAAAATACCCGCTCCTTAAGACATCAGCTGGCTTTTGGCCTACCTGGTGTGGCCTTCTGCAATCACTCTTCTAATTTCTACATTGACTTAACCAGTCAGTCCAGTCAGTGCTGGAAGGTTGCATTTTCATGTCATTTTACTCAACCCGTGGGCCTGGGTTGAGATGAATATCTGTCTCACAGCGGCACAAAGAAGAGGAGCTTCCAAGTCTTGCAGCCTGCAGATGTACAGATAAAGATGAGAGGACATCTGGTCTCACCCACAATCTGTTGTTAGCCGGCTGCGGTACCAGAGAGACAGGCTCTTGGCAGAGGTTTCTAAAGTGGCTTGAAGCGAGAAGGAGGGAGGGGTTGCTAGGATTATACGTGCTTATTCTTTTGAAAGAGCAGGAGGGTCCTGGGGAGAGGGCTGGGTGAGAGAAGTTGCCAGATGTGAAGAGATGCTTAGCCAGAGGAAAACATACAAAGGCTGAATCTGATTTTCTAAGAGAAGGCATGCAGAGGTATTCCCATGCAAAGCTTTCATGTGCTTCTCCAGACCGGCCTCTCCTCAACATTGTTCGCAATAAGAGAAGTTTTCAGGCTGGTGGTACCCTTCCCCACCCTCGGCCCCTACAAAATGCCTGTGTCAGCCAAAGATATACAAGTTTTGGCTTTTTTTTTTTTTTTCGTGTTCTTGTTATTTAAAGAAAGAATCATCTCTAATAAGGACAATCTATAATCAATCTGTAAAGGTACCTCAAGGTTTTGCTGTATGATAAGCACGAATAGAGATTGACTATCTAAAATTCAAATATCCCCCTGAAGCCCCCAACTCAGAAGTACAAATATCTCCCACACACAGAATCACCTAGGGTCAAATTCTCTGCTGGTGTAAACTGGCAGAAATCCATTGAATACTCCCATAAATCAATTTAATTAAAAGTGTCTTCTGATGTGCCTTTGTTTAGCAATAATGTTCATTTGAGAAGGTGTTATGGCAGGAAAACAAATCCCTTCTTTACACCCCCTCCTACCTTAACCCCTTGGTTCAGTTTTAATGTTTTAAAAAAATATTTATTTCTTAAAACTGGGACAGGAAATGTATTGTTCACAAAGAACCTTTTGTTCTGTCAATGTATTAACTCAGAGGAACGCTTATCTACGTTTGTGTATCGGAGAGGGAGGAGAGAAAAAGGTGTAAATTGCCCATATATGTTAGGAAGATGAGTTCACTTGATAAAATAAGACCACCCTCCCTGCAAAACTGCACCTGAAGTATTAAAAAAAGAATTTCTGAACTTCTGGAATAATGTGATTTAAGAACCTTTTTTTAGCTTTTCTGACTATTCCACTGGGACAAACCCATTAGGCCCAATTCAGAAAAATGCTCCAGAGCTTAAATTTACAACCAAATCACTTAACTACAAGCTTAACTTTAAGCAAGGCCTTAAGTCTTAGGCATTTAAACTATTTGTCTGTGATTTATTCCTGGCCTTTTCCAGAGCAGGAGGAATGCAATGTGGCCAATCTGCAGCCGATAAGGAGGCAAAACCCAAGACTGAGGTGGTGGGAAATACTTGCTTGACTCTGAACTTGTGTATCGGCTGGAAAGGGTTCAGATGCTTTCTTGAACCCTGTAGGGAATCCTCATGGTTTTTTCCTTGCTTTTTGCATGGGCTTTAGCCAACCACAGGCTCCTAAGCCCCAGGTGATCTTCCCAGGTGCTTGACTCATGACAGCATGTAGCACCCAGGCTTCAGGACTTCTTTGGGAAAAAACCGGGACAGATGGCCGGTCTGCTAGACTGCTGTGGTTGTCAAGGGTCATCTCTCAAGCAGGTCCCTCTCCCTTTCAGTCTTCAGTGCATCTGTGATTTTAGGTCACTTATACTGTATGGAATATATGTCTTCACCATTTTCTCACCTTTATCTCCTAAGAGCTCTCCCAAAAACCTGTAATGTCAGGTGTCACTATTCTTGTCCTTATTTGTCCTCTGCTAAGATAGTCCTAAAACCAAGTCATGCTGGAAACTGTCAGTCCAGTCATTCTTTTAAGCATCCTTGTGATCATTTCCTTTTCATTTCCAGCCTCTTTCCTTTGGATTGGCACAATCCAAACTGTGCACTTATATACCAAGTAAAAGCGCATCTTCGTATGCAGCAAAATGGTACGGTATGTCTGCATTGTACTTTCTTCTGGTTTCAGTCCACCCTGGATCTCTCCCTCCTCATCTCTCTCACCAGCAAGGAACTGTCACTCAGCCATCCTTTCTCTTTGGAGCACCTCACGGGGTAACAGCCCTTCAGGCAAGCAGGTGATGTAAGGAGCGGGATTATCCAGTGGTTTGCAGCAAGAAGAAAGCCCTGGCCTCCTGGGGACTAAAGAAGAAACTTGAGGAAAAATCCAGACGTTAAGTATATACTCTGACTAAGAGACTAAAGATATAACGTGCTAATGCAGGAATTTTCTTGGAAGTACAGGAGGCTTCAGCTCCCCTCTGGCTGGCTTTGGTGGATGGGTTCTGGTCCTACCTCACAGCTCACTACCGTCTGTGGTCTCTCCTCTTAGGCAGATAAGGGTGACATATTCCTTGATCTTCACTTTTGCAGTCCTCAATGAATACAAGTGTGCAGTTCTTTCATGCATGAAAAAGAAGGTTGTGTCAGTGCTGCTATAGTGAGACCATCCACTGAAATCATATTTGCTTTATTAAATCAATTTTTTCTCTGAAGTTCCACCATTGTATGCTGGCTGTGTTGAGCTGATGAGACGTCCTCACCTCCTGAGATCTTTAAAGGCTTTAGTAAAGAATTTGACAGACCATTTTGTCTTTCGAGAGCAAGGATTTAAATTTTAGCTTTCATTAAGTGGGGATATATTGGGGGATAAACTAATATTTCTTACTTAAAGGTCTGATTTCATTTGATCCAAAGCACCTTATTTTTCAGAGTTAAACATTACTGCTGGAAGTAATTTTAAATTTGCACAACATTGAATCCTAAGAATAGTTCTGAATTGACCTTACAAATGTAAGGGACTGAAAGAGGAAAAAGAATCAGAAAAGGAGAAAAGAGAAAAGACTGCAGGAGCTAAAATAGAAAAGACAATCTATTCATTACCTAAATAAAAACCAATAAGTGTTGAAATGAGGTCGAAAGATATTTGTTAAGACTGTGGAGTAGAAAGGCAGCAATTATTTCTTTGGAAAATCTCTCTTAAGGACTTAAGTAGAGGCCTGGAGGAGGCTGCCTCCAGCCAGAAGGAATTGCCCCTGGCTTTACCAGGAGCGAGGGAAAGAAAGGAAGCAATTACCCACCGAACAATGGCGCATTAAGACACTCCTTTCTGATTTCAAACCCAGGCTCCCTCCCCAGTGTGCTTTCCCACTGGATGAGGGGAAAAGATGGGCTCCTGGGGAGGCAGGGAGCTCCGCTCTGCTCTTTGGCAGAGCCCTGGATGGTCAGGCAGGGGCTGGAGACAGAGGGGAGGAAAAGGAGGAAAGTTTTCAGGACATGGTTTAGTAGGCACGGTGACAGTTGGATTTGATGATCTTGGAGGTCTTTTCCAACCTTAAAGATTCTATGATTCCATGATTCTGTAGGTGCTGCGGGACATCTGAGGTTTGCTCTTTCATTCAGGGCCAGGTAGCTGGAATAGGGCTATCCTGTGGAGCCAATTTTGGCAAGCCTTCCATCATTCCTGTTCCTCTCCATGCTGTCTCCATCCTGCCCACCGACTCCCTCAGCTGTCCTCCACAGCCAAAACTCATCCAGAGGTCCTTGAGTCCTGCTCCCTTCTCAGTATCCCTGGTGGTTTACCAGCTGACTGAAACGCCGAGAGCACAATGTGGTTTTGTCACATGCTCATCTCCCCTCGACTTTCCCTCTGCCTGGGACAGGGATGGACAACACCTGCCTGCCCCAAGAAACCAGCCCAAACCTTGCCGTGGCTCAGCAGAGGCAGAAGGAAGATGGGCTGGGTATGAAACTGTCACTTCGGGCTGATTCAGCCCTTAGGCCTGCGAGCTCGATGAAGAGGATGCAGAGGCACCCGAATGACCAGAGGGAAGAGGTGGAGGGACATAAATTCTCCAAAGCTACGCGGCTCCTCAGCCCTGTCCTGCAAGGCACTGGAGTCTTGGAAGTTAGCGGGAATTGGGGAGAATCAGCCAAATGTGTTGAAGAGGCAACCCTGAGCCTGTTTAAAAAAAACCAAAACACCACTTTTTAAAATTAAAACCCAAGCCAAACAAACACATGCCGCCTTACTGTCGCAGCAAATTGCAGAGTATCTTGCATACAGAAGAAAGCTGCTGGTTTTTAATGCATTGCTACAGCGGCGTCCCTGGTGGGGTGAAATAAATCAGCAGCACACACGGCCCCGGGTAAAGGTCAGCGAGAGCCGTTAAAGACAAGAGGCCCTTCCAGCCTCCACCGCCGCTTCCCAGGCAGGCGATGGAGAGAGGGACCACGCCGTTCACCACCCATGCGGGAACGCTAAACCGGGTTTCAACACACAGGCGTGCTCTCGGCCGCTGCGCCGCACGTTCGCCTTCCAGGAGCAGGGAGTTCACCCATCTCCATCGTGCTCGGGCGCCTGGCTTTGCAGGAACAACCCTGGGCATCGGTGTGTCAGGCTGAGCCCAGCGAACAGCTGGAGCCCGGGGTGTTTTATGAGGTCTGTAAAGCTCTTGTAGGCGTTGGCAGCCCTCTCTGCCCCTCCTTTCCCCCTCCAGCCACATCTCCCCCTCCTCCCTCAAGCAGGCTCCAAGCCTTGGCCTCTGGCCCCGTGGCTGTGCGCAGCTGGACGGTATTTTTGGGCTGCTTGGAACAGCCGATTCCCATCGCCTTTCTCAGCCAGCCTTGTTCCTCTTTATATATAACCTTAAAACCTTCTTCCTGCTCCTCCTCCCGTTGCCTTCTTCTTACACTTTGCCTTCCTTGACCCATTTCTGCACTTTTTCTTTCCCCATCCTTTTGCAGTCAGGTTAGAGGGATGCTTTCCCATCTCTAGGACGCTTCTTTCTGGTTGTCATCCATGAGAAATGTTTCGCCTCCTTCCTCATGACTCTGTCCATATTTCTGCCAAGGTCATATGCAGCACGTACAAAGGCATTTCTGCAGCCACAGGTTGGTCTGCAGGCTGAGAGACCGGAGGGGTATGCTTATTTGGGGGGAAACCACTCTGATGCCTCAGTGGTACGCGTGCACCCTCCGCGCCTGTTGGGCTGCCAGAAGCTGCCACCTCATTCACTTGTGTGCTGCCTCACGTGTCTTGGAGGGCATTTTTCCCCTTCCATTCTTCCTCTGGATATTGCTGCTTTCAAAGAGATCTCATTTTCCATATCTGTAGGTCAAACCACTTGAGCACATGACGCGAGCAGGGCTGACCCCTGTAACGACGGTGGGTCGCAAGGTCAGCAAGGCGACGAGTTTTGTCCGCTGGTCAAAGGGAATTTGTTGCAGCCTCTCTTGAGGCAGTCTCTGTAGGAAGAGGCATAGTGGGAAAACCAATCAAGGTAGGGCTGCAGTGCCCTCAGGGGCTTCAGTGTCCATCCAAGCTAAAAGAACTTGATGGCTGAAATGTGGACTTTGAACTCATCTAATGATCTGACCTTGATGTTCTCTTAGACTGAATGACCCCTTCTAGACAACACCCCGGATAGTGGCGTGGATGCAGCCACTGTTGGGCATCTGTGCTACAAGTCCCTGATGTATTCACATGTGTCTCTGCAGCCCATGAAACATTGGGGCAGGCTTTTCCGCATCCACACTGGGAAGTCTGAAGCTTGCACCGATCACCACGTGAGCCCTGATTTGGGGCTTACTGGTGGAGGGGACCTGAAGACCTTGAGGACTTTGCCTAGGTCTGAGGAGGATGAGAGTGGGGCCACAGGTGAGCCTACCCACAGGTGTCCTAAATTTAGCTCCTCTCTGCTAACACAATGAGAAGGTCATAGCTGGCAGGGTGGGTGGAAATAATGAAAACTATGAAGCTCAGCTGTTGAGCTGATTCCCTGAGAGTACATATATCTGCCCCAGCTCTACAGAAGAGCTTTTTCTGTTATGGGGACTCTGGTGGGAGCTGCAAGTTATGCTTCATCCTCTGTCAGTTCACCAAGGTAAGAATAATGCTATGGTTTTGCTAAAAGGTAATTTTCTTTCAGTTGAGGACAGACCTGTTCCTCTGTTATCCTGTCTTAACTATGCCCTACTCATAGCTGGGAATAAGGAGTAGAGCCTGCACGCAATCATGTGTGGCTCCTCTCTGTGCTCTTCTGCCTGGCAATCCGTAATCCCGATAAAGCACCATCTGGGCTGTAAGCATGTGAGTACCCAATATGACAGCACCTCAAATTCCTGGTTTATGCCTATTATTAATGAGCTGTAAAAATAGCAGTCAGACAAGATGAGATCATAAGACTGATCGTGGGATGCCATGTGCTGTCTGTTTTACTGAGCAAGCCTCACACAGAGGAGACCTGTGCTCCCTTGGCAGAGCAGGGTGGGATTGAGGGCAGCAAGAAGGGGCTCTATCCTTTTTTGGGCAAGGCCCAAAGGAGCAGAGAAGCACTGGTGGCAATTGCTGAAAATCTTCAAGTCTGAGGAGCAACAGCTCTGTGGACAGGATAAATATACCTTGGGGTTGAGACAGTTTTGGGCTGTGCCTCCAGCTGCTATGGCACTGACCATGCATAGAGACCTTCCAGAGCAATGTATCTCTGTCTCTTTGGGGTGATGGTACCTTAACAGACTCTGAAGATTTTTCCTCTCTTTTTTTTTTGATTCTACTCACTGTGAAATTAAGAGTTAAAAAGCCCTAGTGAGAAAATGCTGGGTCCGTTTACATTTGTACGTGCTTCAAAAAGATGATGTAGATCTTGGCCAGCAGTGGAATAGCAATGTTTTCTGTGCTTAAAGGAACGGTATTTCCAGCACCTAGCAGTGTCCTGTTTGCCTTTCACAACCCTCTGACTGGGAAGTGCTAATTCTAGATTAGGGCTCTTCAAAGGTTCGTGGTTCATGGATGACTGTGCTGTGCTAAAGTGTGAAGGGCAAGAACCTGCTCCCTGCTAACCTGGTCGGGGTGCTGGTGACTTCTTTTGCTCAGGAGATTTGCCTGCACTGCACCTGGGCTGTGGTTCACGGCGAACAGCAGAAACAAACTTTGTAAATCATTCCCACTGTTTAAGGAATTAATTTTCTAACTTATATTGTTGCTCGCTTGGTAATGCTCTGCACTGCAGAGCTGCACGTTCAAATCTCCCT
The DNA here is from genome assembly GCA_009806455.1 of Tetrax tetrax. Classification (NCBI taxonomy): domain Eukaryota; kingdom Metazoa; phylum Chordata; class Aves; order Otidiformes; family Otididae; genus Tetrax; species Tetrax tetrax. The sequence goes on from WHYT01017948.1 coordinate 117,119, forward strand.
GCGGACCATTGCCTGGTTCCCCTTGCTGGTGTATTGCTGCCTTTCCAGAGGGGCTGTTTTGGGCGGGGGGCGGGGGGAGTGGATGAGTGTTGCCCCTTGCTTTTCTGGCCTAAAAGAGGCTCAGGTGCCAATTAAATCTTGCACAATCAAGAGAAAGCGGGACCTTTGGTAATATCCCCCCTCGATGCCGCAGGTTCTGCTGTCCCAGGATGTGTGTATGAGTCACTGTCTGGAAATCCAAGTGGCCAGATGTCTGCCAGATTCTGCAGAACTCCTCGGAGCTGCGAACTTCAGCGGAAAAGGGTGATGGGAAGGTGGCTGTTTCTTCCCTGCGGAGATGGGGTGCAGGTGAGGAGCTTGGGGTATCCCTGTGGGTGGTGGGGCAGGGAGCCAGTGGTTGGGGGGCCTGCCCCAGGGGAGGCATCTGCAGGCAGCTGGGTCCATCTCTGTGCCCCCCACTCAGAGTGGGAGGGGAGGTTGTTGTAACAGCTGCCCTCAAGCACTTGCTCTCCAGCTGCTTTTGGCTGTGGTGGTGGTGGCTTGCATGGAGCAGTAAGAAGGACCCCTGCAGGTCCCTGCTCCAAACAGCTGGAGAAATGCTCCTTTGGGCTTTACTGGTGCCAAAGGCTTTTATTTCTTAGCACAGCCTTCATCTGAGGGTTCTGCCCCTTGCTGCTCCTCTCCATCCCAGATTGCAATCTTCATGCGAAGCACAAGCGGACGGCCTCACGTGTTTGTGTTGGGGGTTTCTGGAGGGAGGCTAAATCCTGCTTTGGGTTGTGTGGTGGCTTTGCAACCAAGATGGTATTCTTTTGTTTAAAAAAAAAAGTTTTATTTTTCAAAATTTTTCACATTGTTGAGAAGCCTGGTGGCACTACTAAAAGTGAATATTTTATTGCTTCAAGACAGTGGCACAAAATATTTTTACAAAAAATCAATAAAATAACTACTGTTGAACTTAACAAACTCTTTAAAATGTTGTGAAACACCAGAGTGTCTTGTTTTGAGGAAGGTCATTGCCTCTTCAGGAGGAAAACATAGCTTTCTGAGAAAAAAAAAAAGTGTGACTAGGTTTAGCTGATAACTTGTTGGCCAAGGCTAGTGGTCTGTTTCCTTGCTTCAGATCCACCTCCAGCCTGCCTCATAGCCCTGGGCTCAGCTGTACCATCAGTGAGCAACTGAGTCCCATCAGCCTTCACAGGTCAGGCAATTCTCTCCCTTCTTGGAAAGAGGAAATTGGCCAAAGCCCTCAAAAATCGGTTGTGATGAATGGGACACTGCAAGAAGCAGCTCTGCTTTAGGGCAGCTCCCTCCTCGTCAGTACAGTTATTCCATGGCCACATTGTTCACATATGTGCCCACCTTGGGGGATGTATAGACTAAGGCTCCATAATGCACTGCCACACTCTAGGAGCACAGCAGAAAAAAAAAAAAAAACCAAACCCTTTTTGTATCTGTCCCTGAAGGAACCATGCTGGAAGGTGAGTCAGGGCCATGGTTCTGCAGGATCCTGTTGTAATTGCCAGATTTGGAATGTTGGGCTCTGAATAAATCTCTGCTTTTGCTTTGCTGGGATAATTCAGGCTTGAAAACTGAAGTGACAGCTTATAGCCAGGCTTTTCAGTTTGGCTTGTCTGAGATTGCACATGTGTGTATGTGGCTAAATGCAAATAAGCTGCTCCCAGAAAATAGAGTCTCACAAATGCAAAACTTATTATCTGCAAGGGCTGATGGTGTGAGCAACTGAGGACCCCCCATAAATTACCTTCTTTCTGCTCAGAGTGAAAGTGATACTGGTGCTGTAGTCCCTGACAGTAAGGAATGGCTCCCTTTCTGGTTGGACAGGTTTGATTGGCCACTAATTTACTCTTCCTCCTCTCATAACTCAACATCTTTCTTGATGTGCTCTGCCACCTCTCACCAATTTGCTGCTAGGAGGATTTTCATGCAAGTGAATTGTGGATTCCAGTTCAAACATGTACAGAGCACGCTCCTGCTTGATGGCTCTGCTCTTAGATGTCACAGGAAGAGACAGTGTTTTGTATAACTGCAAGAAAAATACCATGTTCTAATTAGTGTAATTTATAGTCCCTTGCAGGCTAAAACAACAGCTGATGAGTCATGAAAGTTCCTTCTTCTGACACTTGCTGAAAGAAATGTTATCTTTGCTCCCATGACTTCTGGGGAGGGGGGAAGGAACAGGGTGGGGAGGGAGCAGTTGGTCTGAAATGCCTCTCCCCTTCTCCAGTGCCCACCTCCTGCGACATATTTCCCCTTTAAAGATTTCTGGTGTGTTGCCCTGCAGTGAGGAAACATTGATTATGGCCATGTCTAATTATCAGTCATGGTGGATCGCAGCGTGAGCGTTTATATCTGGACTGGAGTTCCTGAGCCAGTTGCGGTTGCTGGGACGGGAGGTTTCAGTAGCTGCAGTGCTGTCATTGTTGCACTTGATGTAGCTGAGCAGACAGAAGACAGGACACTAAGGTCCCACGAAGTCTTCCCACGTGCTCACAGAAATATCTCTGGAAATGGGAACTGGTGTGTTGTGAACATATTCACTGTGGTCTGGTGAGGTCTGAGCATAATGTAGGACCCTCAATTCCATTTTCAAGGATGGTCTTGCTACTGAGTTGCAACCTCTTCCTATCCCTGTGATTCAAGACTTTGTTCAAATGGGTCTCTGCGAAGATGAGACAGTTGGATTAAAGCAAAGTTTTTCTCCAAGTTGTTTTTGGTTTTTTTTTTTTGACCTTGGACTTGTCACTGATGATTGGGTGAACCGAGCTAAACAGCTCGGGAGCTGCTTGTTGATTGCAGGAATGACAAACACAGGGATGGGGGATCCTTCCCCCTTGTCCTGGAGACTGTCCCTGGCCATGTAAGTCTGGCTCCGACCATCAGAGGTCAGCAATGGACCTGCCCAGCAGCCAGCTTGCCTCCTTGGAGCATGGGTCTGCAAAGCCTTCTCCATTTGAGTATAAGGGATGCCATATGGATTGTTTTGTTCAACACGTGTAGTCCATGCGTGTGTTTGGAGTGGTTAGTGACATAAAATAAGATCCTTGGAATAGTGTCTAAGGCAAGCTGTATGAAAGGCTTTGCCCACAGCAAAGCTAAAGATTGCTTTAATTTTTTTTTTTTTTTTTTTTTTTTTTTTCCCCCCTTGGTAACTTTTTTGTTTGATTTAGCTGAGAAGTATTGGTGATGGTTGGACTGGATGATCTTTTAGGTCTTTTCCAATCATGATAATTCTGTGATTCTGTGATCATGAGATACAGGCATTCTTCAGTTTATTTTATTGGAAGACAGGCCGTTGTTCTCCAAGAATAAGTAAATGACACCAAAGTTATGGCTATCTTGCACCCTTGTCTATGCATTTCAAGAACTTATGGAGGCTTTTAAAATGTTATACTGGAGAAAGGAGGGAAAAAAAAAAGTAGAAATTGGACTCTTTCAGATCAGATGAAAACAGAGTTGCAGAGAGTTTACCTAATGACATGTCTATTACAAAGGGTCTGACACTGAAATGGCAATTGCCTGGCTCTGCTGAGGGCGTGTGAAGGTCCAAGTTGGTTCACAGACCTCATGCTCCTAGAGGTGTTTCTTCAAGCTCTGGCTTAATCCATGACTTCAGAGAATTTCTTCAAAATTCTGTGTGCTTGTGGCAGAAAAATCATTGCTGTTTTGACTTGGTTGACAGACAGTGGGAGTGTACACTTGGGAGTGGAGACTCAGTGGTCAGGAAGACAGGAGGCAGAGGTGGCTCTGTGAAAGTAGTCTGGGCTGAGTCTAGTGGTATCTGAAGACGGGATAAACACAAATCCTTAAGAAAAGGGAAGATTACTGGGGTAGTGGGAGCACAACCCCTCCCCCACCCCCCAAGGAACTTGGTAGAACTTTATAGGATTTTTGGTGATGTCTGCATAGATTGCTGAATCTGGAGTAATGTGTGACCTTTTGGTTATTTTGGGCTTATCAGGGTCAATAACAAAATAAGATCAAAAAAGCCAGGGAAAATACTGCTTTGTATCCATATGCTTTTGGGTGGGTGGATCATTGAGGCCTATCACATTTACTGAGGAAATGTCAGGGGAAAAAAAAAATAGCACTCAATGCAAATTAATGAGTCTTCTCTTTAACAATGTATTCAGTCTTAGTTTACCTCTCTTCTATTTCTGTAGCGGCAGGCCTCAATTCCTGCTCATACTGAAGTTTTAAGAGTTGTAAGAAACACAGAAGCATTTGAAAGCAACATCCTCAATGTTTTATCAGGCTTTTGGAGGAGAGGCACGCTGCTTTTCAATGTGATTAGTAGAAACTAACAAATTACTTCCAGCTTTTCCCTTCTTGGTCTTACTCCATCCTTCTGCCTCTTCTTTCCTTTCTCTCATCAGTCATTGGTGCGTGAACATTGTCTCAGCCTCTTCAGGGCACCAAGTCAGCATCCGAATAATCCGAGAGCGGCTGATTTTGTTCTTCTGGTTAAGTCTGTGCGTGTAGTTGCGGGCCCTGCAGGGTGGGAACATAAGCAGAGGTTGCTGAGACATCAGTGGGAGACTTCATAGCTGCTTATCAATAGTTTTTCCTCTGGACCAATGTGCAACAGCTGGAACAACTTTCAGTAGCCAAGTGTGGCAAATATTTGCTATTGTGACTGAAGACCTTTTTATTTCTCTGTTCCATATTAAGGATAGCCTTGATGAAAAGGCTGATGCTGGTGTCTCAGAGGGCCTCCTTGGATGATATGAAATGTGATTATACTGTGCAGCTTTGCTGGGATGGCCCTGGATTTCACAAGGCAGGGAGATGGCTGTGAGCTGTTAGCCTTTTGTTTGTGGCTTCCTTCTCAGAACTGGCACCGGGCTTGAGAGCTGATCTCTGCATCTCTCCTCCTACTCATACATCAGGTGACATATGCTCTCTCTGCAGAGACTTTCTTCTCACTGATAACTGCAGCAGCAGTCTTGGGGAAAGCTACAAAAGTCTTCCTGCGTGCTCACAGAAATATCTCTGGAAATGGGAATCTTTTGGGGAGATGCCACAAGTGAAGGGTTATTTGCTGCTTACCTTCCTACTTGAGAAGGGTCTTGATGAGGGAAAGGAGGTGTCTAGAACTGGAGGAATATGGGCTGATATTAAGCCAAGAGATAGGGTGAGGAACGCTATTCAAGTAGAGGTTGATCCTTTGAAAGCTGGGGGTCTGTGCCATGACCTCTGGAAAAAGGCAAGATGAGGCTTGATTAGGGTCAGGCAGCAGTAAAGCTTTAAAAGCTGTGAATGGCCTGAGACAGGGATGGTCACAAGACACAGGAGCACACCTGCAGCTAAGTGGTGCAATGAACAGCCAACAGCACTGTTAGGATGTGCTTTCAGGCAAAGGAAACCATCCATCACAGCTCTTTCTCAGCTGGCACTATGTATGAGGTTATCATAGATGGCTGGTGATCAGCAGGCTCCACGTCTTGGTTGCCCAGGTAGATCCCAGCTTGGACTAATGCAGCTCTAGGGGAAAAAAAAAGTTAAATGGCGTTCTGGTGTTGAAATTTCTTTCTCAATGTGTTGCCTCCAGAGATATGTCTCCTGAGTTCTCTATAGTCCTTGAAAAGGTTCTAGCCTGTGCTTGGATATCTGAGGGGTTAGCCTGGACATGTCAGTGGCTCTGTTTATCCCTTCTGTCACACCTGCAGTGAAGGGAGAGCTCAGTGGCTTGGACAGAGACTGGAAATATGGATGGTATTTCTGCCTTTGAGGCAATTCCTTTGTGATCCCATAGGCCACTCTGACATACCCAAATACCTTGACCAGATTTAATCCCTTTACTTGAGGGACCAAAGTTGGTCTTCCCCATATAGTGCCTTTGTTTCTCTGAGTCAGTAGGACAGAGATATGCCAGGGCTGTTGTAGGGCACCATCCGTGGTGCCAAACCTGGAGCCCTAGACCTTTTGTTAAACTTGAAAAGATAAAATTCCTCGAAGAGCTTTAAAACCACAACCCTTAGAGCATTCCTGAAATTGTTTATGAGGTGATGCTAAGTAAACACCAAGAGCAATGTTTACATGTGGCAAGCAAGGATGCCCTGAAGCTGTTGAGAATTGCCAGTTACCTCTTCAGTGTATTCTTGGAGCATCCAAAAAGGACTTAATTTTTGACATAAGTGACCACGCAAGGCATGTGCAATGCCTGGGTAACTGTGGCAATCTGCTGCTTAAATTGGAACCTGGCAAGTCTATTGCCAGTGGGCAGGCAATGCAGCTTTCCTCAAGTGAGGAACTAAGCAAAAAATATACTTGATACTCTTAGAAATTGCTTTTCACCACCTGCCATATATCATAATCAGCGCCGTTGGGGGAGGAAAGGGGGGAATGTCTCCTTTGCTCTGCTCCTTTGTGTTAAAGGAAAATCTTATCTGAAAAGCTTTAAATCTTTTCAGAAAGGTAGCCCTCCATTGGACAGGCTGAAATAAGCCTGGGCATTACACCCCTAGCAAGTGAAAGTAACTTTAAAATCCCCCCTTAATAAATTGTGATTCTCTCATGTGGCCTTTTTCCCCACTAAGTGTAATTTATACCTGTGCTCCCGTGGCTCAGCACAGCACAGGCCACAAGGAGGGGTAACCTCAGTAACTGGTAAGCACAGCTTGCGTTCCACTCTCAGGATGTTAGAAGGCATAACAGGAGCAAATTCCTTGCCTAGGCCATAATTTATTCTTATTTAAGAGTGTCAAGATTCTGGTTGACAGAATCAGGTTGATGGAGCAGTTGATCAAGAATCTGAGCAGAGCCTGTATCTTAGGAATGAATTAATAAAGCAAGGTCAATGTCCTTCTCTGAAATGTCTACGTAGACTTGCTGGTGACTACACTTTTCAAGTCTTATCTACAGAGTTCCCTCAAATCTGACCAAGGAGCTCTATTTTTTTTTTTCTGTAAGCTATCGAAGTCCTGCTGTCAGTTAAGGAGAAACTGGGTTTAGTTTTGGCAAAGATGGACAACACATGTGCAAAATGTGTATGTCTTGACCTTCATGCATACAAGATGACATTCAGCATTCAAATTGCAGGCTGTCATGCTGAGGCTGAGTCTTCTGTTAGTAAGCTTTAAGGAGTAAAATCTATTGCGCTCAATTATGTAGAGAGTTAAAAGTTGTTGCATATGTATCTTATACTCCCACCGTGCATCTGAGCACTGAGAAAAGCTTCACTCTGTGCTTATCTTCTTAGATTGCCAGCCAGTGTCCTTGAAATGAAGTGGAGAAGCCCTGAGACTACTTCTGCTCGCACTGTCAGGCAGTAAAGAGGTGGTGAAGGGCAGCTTGGTTGCACCCTCACAGCCATATCCAGAAGAAGAAAAGGGCAAAAAGGAAGAGAAGTTCTCAAGGGAAAGGATGTGGTTACTCATGGAGCTGACTGCAGAAAGCTGTGAGCTGGGAATGGGGGAGAAAGCGGCTAGATTTTCTAGGAAAGCCTCCTGTGGCTCAGTGTGACAGTATAAGATGGGATGCTTTTAATAATCTGCTCGGAGCTATTTCTGCAAGAACAATGAATCTCTGTGCCTCAGTCACTCCCCATCTGTTTTCAGATCTCATCTGAAAACTCATCTTTCCTTCCTTTCCCTCCCCTTCCGCTCTCTCTACTGTCATTTTTATTTTAAGTTTGCTTCTCTGCTCTCCAAAGCTTTTGTGTGGATGGCGTTTGAATGAGGCAACACGCAAGGTTACATACATCAACCAGGGAACCAAGAGCTGATTTATTTTTATTGCACCCATTTATTTTCTTCACACCCCAAACATCTCCACAAAGGAAATGATTTAACCTTTTGAGTACAAAGCATAAGCTAAGGAGTTCTGGATTCAGGTTGTAATGTATTGTAAATGTAACCTAAAAAAGGAAAAGCATTGATCCATCCCCAGTTTGACGCAGCTTTTGTGAGATGGTAGTGTGAGATGTGCCAGGCGATACTATTTGCTGTGGGAAGGATTACTGCCTTCAATCCCTGAGTAAATATGAAAAGTAATCTTTGTTTTTCTACACAAATATAAAAAGGAGTAAGGAGGAGAAAGATATTTTTCCCTAGGTGTGTCCTTCAATAATACTCCCCCTCCTTCCTTAGGGTTTGTAGTGGAATTCAGGCTCTTTAGGAGAGGGAGAACATGAGTGAAATGAGGATATGGGGTGTTAAAGGGTTGAAATCTCTTAATGCATCAAACATAGGTTTAGGCATTCTCTTTTTATGCTCTTCCAGTTACCCCACCCGAACTGCTCTCAAGGGTGTGCTTCCCCTGCATTAGAATAATGATCTCTCTGGTCTTCAGAGTGCCTCTGTTCAGCAAGTATTTCCAATTTTTCATTAGGTTAATTTCGCTGTGTAGATTTTTTTTTTTTTTTTTTCTTCTGACAAAATGCCCAGCCATATGCTATTATTTTCTTCAGGTAAACTGCCATCACTTCCCTTTCCTAGGCCAGTGCATCGCATGCAGGAGCCTGACTTGATAAATGATGCAAGCCTAAAGGGCAGTGTCTCCAGCTGGTTCCTGTGCCGGCTGAGCGTGTGTGCGTTGGCCAAGAGAGCTCATGCATTCTTCTTGCTGTGGAAAGTTTACACTAAAGGTCACAAGAAGATTCATCGTGCATAATTTTTTTTTATTATTTTTTTTTTCCCCCAAAGCCAGGAATGGATGTTGGTGCTAGCAAGGAATAGCAGTTTACTGACGCTTGCAGCCTGTTGTAAGGAGACTTTACTTGCAGTGGTCCAAAGTCCTTGCTGGGGAAAGGACCAGAGGTCTGGAAGTCAACTGAAAATAAAGTCAAAGAACAGTGCCTTATTTGATAATCTACATTGAAAGTTGTTCTCTGAATTGCAATCCCATTGATTTTCTTTTTTTTTTTTTTTTTTTTTTTTTTTCTCTCCCTGGACCCTCTTTGTCATTTGGGATGGCTGAATGGACTCAAATAGAAAGACAACATAAAGTCTCTTTCCCATTCTTCATTCTTAGCTGCTATGTCAGCTTAAGCAGAGATGGGCTCATGCTTTAACTGGAGTCAGTTATTTCCTGTACTTTTAGTGAAAGACTCAGACACCAACTCAATGTTAGTTTTGAAGAGATGATGAAGCAAAAGTCTGTTCTTAAAAAAGCAGTTTAGACGTGGTGTTAGAAACTCTAATGACTGGCAGCGACTTTTATCTTTCTAAGTAGGCTGCCTCTGCTGACTTTAGAGTCAATAAATCTACCCAATCTGTTTCCATACACAGCACAATAATCCTGGAATACTCCTCATTACCCCTGACTGGAATACCCATTTTAAGCATATTCTAGATGCTCTTGAGTAATCATTTAATTCTTTACTACTAATGATCAATTATTTCAGGAGGTAGGAATTGGGGCTTTTTGTTCACTTCTGGTTTTGCTTTTGAGGTCTTTAAAAGCCTCAGTCAATGTTTTTTTCCCTTTTTGTTTCTTAATGCCTCAAATACTGCTTTTTTTTTTTTTTTTTTTTTTTTTTTTTTTTGCTTTACTACTTGCCTCCCTCCTATGGATGTTAGGAGTGTGCAGTGTTAATGAACACTGTAGTTGATTCTAGCACTGTCCAGCTGAAGGCTCAGATGTTGGGTAGTTGGGTGTAGGGGACAGGTAGACTTTGAGAGCTGGGAGGCTGTGCTGTTGAGCTAATTAGCGTGAACTGATCAGCCTTTGAGCTCAGTGAAACAAAGCTTGCCTTTGCCATGTTGCACAGCTGTGGTTATGTCTGGCTTTAAAGCTTGTGAAGCTCTTCCGTCAGTCCCAATGGTGAAGAACAAATTCCAGCTCCTCCTCTGTCCTGTTCCCCTCTAACAGCTCCCTTCATCCCACCCCCAAATTAAAGTAAGAGTTTTTTTTCTATGAAACTCTAAATGTGTAACTACAGTCTGGCTGTAAAGTAACACCGGAAGAGTTTTAAAAAAAAAAAAAAGGAAAGCATTTCAACATAAAATGAAAGACTGAGAACTCAAAAATCCACTAGGAAAAAAAGCAGACTTGCCTGCTCTCATAGTCTTGAAGTAAAAGCCTTGTTATCAGCAGCCTTGCTATGGCTCATGCCATTTCCCTGCTGTAGTTAGCGTGCAATAATATTTTATTCTCCCTTTCCTACAGCTCTCCTGACTGCATTGTAAATGAGACCTTGTGTTTTTTCCCTTCAGCATCCCTTCACTTTATCCTCTGCTTGTATCCACAGACCTTAGGATGGCACTGCATGGCAAGGAGGGGAAAAAAAAATAAATAAGCAGAGTTAATTTGCTGGTATCTGTTCTGAACACGATTGCTGTTAATTGTCAAGCTTGTCTTCTCCTGGCTGCAAATCTAAGCTGGTTGAAAATAATCCACTGTGTGCTTCTGTATTTTGCTGACAACTTGCCAGCTACCAATTATGGGTGTGATAAATACCCAAATGCATAAAATTTCCAACCAGCTCTTCATTCTTGTGCTTTCAAAGCTGTGCTTTTAGTTTCATGTTTGTCACCAACGTGCCTGTTGCCTCTTCCACCTCTGACAATGAAAACTCGGCCAGTATCTCTGAATTAACTGGCATTGTGGACTTTGTCAGCCCATGCAGCCCCCTGAACCTGGGCACACTGTGTTGTATGGTGATGCTGACAACTTGCTTCCTCACAACTTGCTTTCCAGCCCTGTCTTAGCAAAATTCTCCTGAGCAAGGTCATGCTGCTACTGAGCCAAGAGGCTGCTGGCTAGGCAGGTAGTGTGTTAATTCTGCAGAGGGTTACAAGCAGGCTTTCTTTTTTGGGGGGGTGTGGGGAAGGGGTGGTGTGTGTACTTTAAAACTGTTAGACTTGAAAAATTAGACTAAAAAGATCATGTTTTTTTTTTACCTGACCAGAATGATGCAATGGAGGATTTGTGCCCATCTGGTACAGCCAGAGAAGCCATTATATCTGGCAGTTTAGGATGTGACACTGACATGCCATGCACAACTGCTATCTGATAAAGGTCCTCAGGTTTTATAACTCTAGATCTGACCTTTTTCTAAGGTGTAATAAACCTCAGACTCTGCTTTTGTTGAGGTAGGGCAGATGCACTCACTGCATACACTGATACTGGCTATAAATATTCCCTTCTCGTTACGTTGCTCCCATGAACACACAGTGCTGTTAATGATGCTTGGCTTTAATACCACAGTTAGTGCTTTTGTTCCCCCTTAGGCTTTAAAATTATTGACCAGTTATTGTCCGGGAAGTGAGTAGCCTTGTGTTGTGCCTCTTTGGGAAGGGATGGACAAATATTGAGGCTGTGCACTTAATAACCTTCACTTGTGTCATTTTCCCTGGAGATCCATGAGCAATACACTTCTTGACTCTAAGGAAAGGTTCAAATGAAACTTTGATGCCCTGAAGAATACTGCAAAAGATAGAGCAAGGAACTACTCATCTTAACCCAGAGTTCTTATTTGAGCCTGAGATATAAAATGCAGACAGGACTCTGATGTTTCTTTGAACCCGGATGCAGCTGAAATGAAAGATGTAGTTTAAAAAAGCTGCAAACATCTTGGCTGCCAATTTGAGCATAGTGTTTTTCTATCTGCTGGAGCAGAGAAAGCAATGAGGATAGTGCAATGTTGTTGTTTTGTTGTTAAAGTAGAATTTTTAGTAGAATTTAATTGTACTCAGAGGAATGAGTGAGAAGGTGTGATGGTTTAAAATAATAAAATGAAGGATAGTAGGGGAAAGGGAAGACCTAATTCTGGGCATTTCAAAGGGGAGGAACAAACTAGGTCAGTTCTCTGCCCTCTGGGTATTTTTCTAATCTTGCTTGCTCTGGTACCTCATGCAGTTTTGGTTTAAAATGTTCATAGTAATGGGAACTCTACTGTTCTGTAGACAAGGAGACATCCCCATCCTGGCCTCCGTCCCAATCCTCATTCTAATGTGGCCCCACCTTCATTTCATCCTTGTCTCATTTCTTCACCACCTGCAATGGTAGGACACATTCCAGCTCACTCTTAACAAGGAAAATTATTCTTAAGAGATTTACTGCCTTTGTAGACAAATTTTCTACCCAATCTTACAAATACATCCATGGCAGCATGGTACAATCTTCTCTCACTTCAGGTTAAGGTTTGACATAAATGCCAAGGTTCTGATGTATATAATAAAACCAGTATTGAATATTTTAGAGTTGTATTTTGAACCTCGACAAGGGCAATGGTTATTTCTGGCAATTTGTTATGTGTGTATTTCAGGAAAAGTCAGCCCACCCTTTAAAAACATAAAAGCCTTTATACATCAGCATGCTGCAGTGCAGCGGTTGATCACATGGTAACATAAATAACAGGACAGGCTAGTGGCGTAGCATGAGGAATAAACCTAACACAAGGACTTGAAGATGAAGGAAACTGGGAAGGAAATCCATGCCATGAGAGCAAAACATCACAGCTGGAGAACATCAGGGCTCCCAGTTACCAATGGTGGTGTGGTATTAGAGACATGGTTGAATGCGTTAATTTTTTTTTTTTTAATGGGAAGTAAAAACAGATTAATAGACCAGAAGGCAACCACAACGTAGACTGGTTAGATCTCTGACAAACAACACAGGAGCTTTTAGAAATAAACAGAGGTTTGGTTTTTTTAATGATTTGGGCATTTGATGTGGTATTTCTGTAACCGCACTGGGACCTTTGACTGAACATTTGAGTTGTTACAACCATTCCTGAATCTTTGGGTGGGGAAAGAGTTCCAGAAGGCAGAATGACATGATTGAAGTCACACAGAGCCTGGCTCTAAAGGAAAGAAAAAATTCCAGCTTTCCAGGCTCAGTCCATCTGGATGGCTGAGGAGAACTGAAGAATTCTTGAAGATTTCTTGCTGTTGTTCACCATGTGTCTTTAAAAGGAGCATTTCCTTACAGTATTGTGGTTGTTTTCACAGTGCAGTGGTTTTTTGAGGTCTAATATGCCTCAGTTAGACGGTTTAATATGTGAACTCACTGTTTTATTTTCCTTTCTCCTTTTTTTCATGTGAATGATGTCACTTGATAGAGTTTGTCAGTGAAAGGAGGTTCTAAACAAGATTATTCCTCTGTGGGGAAATGGGACAGGGTGACTCAGTGGGTTAATCTCTACTTTCTTCCACTGTGACTGCATTTTCAATTAAAAATGCTGGCTGGCAGTTTGTATTATCAGGAGAACACTAGAAGCTGGGCAGTGCTGAAGGCTTGCAGGCAGTATTTCTCCTGAGCTCTGGGAGCCACTGTGCTGTACGGTGGCAAAAGACACTGGAAACTCTATCACGGCCTGGCAGGCGGATGGAGATGGAGACATTCAGCCATTTACCAGCCAATGTGAGCAAACTGATAGCAATTCCCAGGAGTTGGATCCTAATTACATTCCTCTGCTTCGGGATCATTTGAACCTTTAATGAGAAGTTGGTAAGGAGAGAGGGAGAGGTGGCTTTTTATTACATCTGAGGAGAGAGGAAGGCTTTGCTGCCAAGGAACATGGTCTCCTTCCAGTGCCATACAAAGGTAGATGTCTTTCCCATCCACCATAGAAACAGTAGCTGCTTCCTTTTCATTGAGGGAGTGGACAAGTTTAGCTCAGTTAATGGTTCCTTTTCCCCACCTGTTCCTTTCTTGCAGGATTTTGCTTTGCAGATGAGTTTGGCATATCATTCCCAATTCTGATATTTAGTGTCATTTCACTCACTGTTTGGGGGGGTAGGATGGAGTGGAACATAT
>WHYT01017948.1:130863-200062 GCA_009806455.1 Tetrax tetrax
GGGGTGGATCTACTGATGTACAGGATTATTTCCTACTCCCCACTGACTTTGGATCTGGCCGCAAACAATTTATGGCTACTGGCCCCAACTCAGACACTTCAATATTCTGCCCCATGCCCTTCTTTGTAGAACAGGACCAACACAGGGACAGAACTGAGTGCTGCCACAAAAACTTCACCAGATTTAGTTCAGAGGTTGCTCCCCAGGTTGTTTTTAGCCATAAACCCTTGAGGTTGAAGACTGCTCATGGGATTGCTGGTGCAAAGTCATGGGCTGTTTTTTTGGAGCCCACTGTGTCCCTATAAACTTTCAAATTGCCTGATCTGGGAACAGAGCCAGTATCAGACAGTCTAAATCAACCAGACAGAGAACAAACGCTTGAATAAACTGTTCCAGGAATGGCAGGAGGGAATTCTGGTATATTCTTGACAAAACAGCTTAAAAAGCCTGTAGTGGTTTTATTGAAGTCTCTTCAACTTGAAGAATAACAAATTGCAAGACCTAGCTCACTCTTCTTTTAAGTCCCGGTGTAGTTGGAAGCCTTTTGATGCTCACTCTTTTTTTTCAGATGACTTTAAAAACCTAATTAAATGCTATCGCTGCTATCAGCATTTTGAGATTTTGACCATCTAAGATTTGTCAATATTGTTCTTGCCATCCTGCACTAATTTATCACAGATTACTACTATCTGAAAAACCCATGGCTAACAAGATCTTATAGCTTCAGTGAGCAAATGCTGATCACAGCATATGAGCAGAAATACTGTGAACAGAAAAAAATAATTTGGGGGTTTCTTTTGTATTGCATCTTTTGTGATGCTGAAGAGGTGGCTGAGGAATGAATAGTGGGAGAAACTTGTGGATAGTACATGCTCCTCCTAAAACAAGGAGTCATTATATTTTCACAGTACCATGAAAAGTTCTACCAAGGACATCACTGCATTTTTCATAGGGCAATGTGAAAGCCACTGCCTCTCCTTCCTCTTTTGAGGTGTTTATAGTCTAAATGTTTTAGCTGTGTGGTGCCTCTGTAGGAATGAAGACAGTAAGTCCCAGCAGGCCTCTGGGAACCCTTTGTACTGTCAGGCTGGGTTTCCAGACTTTGGGCGCTGGGAAATATTTTACTATACTCCTGAGTTACCAGTGAGGATGGTGTAGTTTAAGCTGCTTGTCTTTCATTGCCCTCTTTGTTCTCCAGACTTCTCTTTGTCTTCCCTCATAAACTTCCCACCTGGGCACCTTTCTTCAGGCAGAGAGCGACTGGAGGAGCTTTTTAAATAACATCAACAGGCTTGAAAATGAAAAGATAATTTCACAAATAGCTGGTTTCTGAATGAACACTGAAGGGAGTAGGCACAGATGTTCTCTTCAAGATCCCTTGTGCCATGACTGTGGGTGTTGGTGGAATTTGCTGAGGAAGGGATCACACAGGCTTCATATTCTGTAAATAGCATTTCCTATGGCTGCTGTTGGAGAAATGACATTGGGCTATATGAACCACTAATCTAATAGGGGATTCTCCTGCTCTTCAAGCAGTCATATCTGTCCTTTTCTGAGTATAAATCAGAGTCCTAGAGAGTAATCATTGTCCTAAAAAGGCTGCATGTGTCCTGTGTGTGTATCTGGCATGCTAACATGACTGAATCTCTAGCTGAGACCCTGGCAGAGTTTGCAGCCAGGTGCAATACTAGCTGAACCAAAATAAAGCATCTTAAGTCAATCCAGCTGGCATCCTGCTGGGTGTCTCACCTTTTAGCATAATCTTCTCTTTTACTCATGCTCCGTATTGTGACTGAGCTCTTGCTGTTGCCCACAGTTCCTTTCACTATCGTCATTCACACTGATGCCTGGTACCCAAATGGTTAAATGCATTTGGCTTTGCTGTCCTCCTCAGTCCCTGCAGATTGTGTTGGAAGAATTGAATGAAATTGATAGAGCTAGCATTACAGTGAGCAAAACCCCCTGAAGAAAGAGTAGATGGGTGGATAGAGAGAATGACCCCAAAGAAAACAGCTGTCAAGGGCAGCGATTGGTTTATCTTTCATGGAAAGAGAGACGTAATGAATTCTAAATTAAGAGAAACTAGAAGCAAGGCTGTTTATCAGCTCTCTGCTGCAGCATAAACAGGCACTTTAGAAGTATCGACTGCAGTCTCACTTAATGTACCAGTAGGTACATTTCCTCAGTGCTTGGGAACACCACGCAATCATCAGGTTAGACTAAAGCTCTGATATTTAAAGTATGCTAGGTCAGGGCAAGAGCTGTTTCACATCTTGGTCTCCTTTCAGAGGGTCTTTGAACGGCGTTTTCTTCTCTTTGTAAACTAAAGGAGCAGTGCATACGCATGCAGCCCAAATGGCCTTTTGCTTCAGGAAGCCCTAAGGTACAAATGTAGGTAAAATCCCCAGGGATAGCACTGTGTGAGGTCTCTTCTTTGCAATTACTGGAGATGCTGAGAGCAAAACAGCTCCCGAATTAAATACACTACTCAAAATCCCAAAGAAAATGTTATCCCATCACCTTGTCTGTTCACATTGTGAGAATAACTGCCTCTTTGTAACTCCATTGCTCGGACCCTAGCTGAGTATTTATTAACTGGCTATCCAGGGTGGTAAGCAATCTGACAAATTATTCCAAATAATCTAATAAGGCTGAGGAGTTGTTCTCACTATTCTTTGACTGTTTTTTCTCCTCTTTACAACTTCTCTGAGAGACAGGATAGGAAAGTTATGTCTGCTCAAAAAGAGTTTGTGCCATGAGCATGAATTCACTTAAATTCACCTCTAATTTAAAGGAATTCTTGATGCTGCAAAACATCATAACCTAGACAGAATCTTCAATTATTCACAGAAACATACATTTCACAGAAACTTTGCGTGTTACCCACAGAAAACTTGCGAAGCCTGCCTTTGAAGGAAACTTGTATTCTCAGCATCTAGCTCGCAGCGGAGACATCTAAGCCTGTGTTTTTGAACAATGTTCCCACTAGCAAGCTTTATAAGAGCTGATATAATATGTCCTGTTAACTTGTTTGGTAGGTTGAAGAATATCTCTTAGGAATTAGTGAGCATTTAGTGAAATATTACTTTTGTTTAGTATTTTTATGGAAGTTTTGATTCTACCATGTCTTGAGCTCTAGTGCTTGTTCTTTGTCTTACGCTTAGACATGTAGCAGCAGGAGGTTTCTGCAGCCAAATAACCTGTTGATTTTCTAGTTTTTGTGTATCATCATTATTGAGCTGTAGCTCTCTGTGGGGGCTTGACTACTAATGGCTTAGCCACAAATCCAAAGATGCTCCATTCCTTCATCAACATCACTTTCCCCTAGCTGTAAAGACTAATTTGTCCCAATGTGTCAGCTGCTTAATAAGGTCAAAATCCAGATGGCAAGGATGAATATGGCTCATTACATTATCTCCTTGTGAAAACGGTCCTCACCATCCTCCGAGGTGCTTTGACTCATGTCCTTACTTGGCCACAGGCTCTTTTGTCATTTTTGCACATTTTCATGTCTTTAATTAAAAGAAAAGTCCTTCCCAATGGAAGATTAATTAGGATAAATGGGCTGCAATTAATATCTGCCATGTTTGGAAAGAGATGATTCACCCTGTGATTAAAGGCAAACGGAATCTGGAATCTGAGGAGTAATTAGCCCTCAGCGGCTCGTAAGTCTGGAGAAAGCACTATTTATCAGTGGCAGTGCTAATGCAATTACTTCTCCACTGCAGCCTCCTGGTCTGATAAATCATAGCCGGAGCATTCGAGAAGCTATCAATTCAGGATTATGCTTCTCTGAGCCTACAAAGAGAAAAAGAGGGGAAACAAAGGGGCAATCAGCTTCTCAATCTCTCTGATTGTATAAAAACTATGGAGGATAATGTAATCTGAGAATACCTTCTGAATCCACTTCCTCATATAGAAAGCTGTGAACCTTTATAAAAATGATTGCAACTGATTGAAATTATGCCTTGGTTGTTTTTTTTTTTTCTCTCTCTCCAGGGGATTGAATCCAAGAAAAGTTTGTGTTCAGTACCTGTGAAAATTGGGTGGAATAGTTTATCTCTGCTGAAGTTGACTTCTAATCCATCTTTGCTTAGAGCATTTTGGCTTGTTTTTCCTATGATGGTTTTGTTTAGGAGTGGTTGGTGAGCAGTGTGTTTTAAGATGCTGTTTCTTCATATACTGCTCCTGTTTGCTGTGGTGTTCAGTTTTTAAGGCTATTTTTGCAAATCTGGAGCACGTTTCCTGTGGGATCTGAAAGGGCTATGTACATGTTAATCAACCACAAAAAAATATTCTTCTTTCCTTCATATGCACATGTATATCCTCTATTCCAATTCCTGAGTTGAGGCAGAAAGCGGTGAATTAAGTTATCTGGGCCCCTTTGAGAAACCAGGTGCATCCTTGATGATGCTCTCATCACTTGGATAGAAGTGTACCTTTTTGGGTGAGGGATTTGCCCTTGAGACTTCCAATTCCCACCTCCCTAATAAAAGCCTCAGTGAACTGAATGTCTTGTAGAGCAAGTAACCCCCGTCTCTTCTTCCTGGTGTTTCATAGGTGCCATTATTTTAATCTGAATCACACACTGTACCACGTTGAAAGTAAGCTCAGCTCCATCAGAGAACCTGTGACATTCCTAGACCCTTTCTAATCAATGCCATCAAACCCTGTGCCGTGCACCTTCCTTTAATGCTGTATTCCTCAATATTTTTCCATTTCCTGTAGTGCATAACATGGAACAGATCAGCCAAAAAAAAAAATGTCAGGAGGATATGGATGGGAATATGATATGTTAGCAACTCATTGCTGGCCTGAACCCCAGGGGAATAGCTTAGTCCATTGCATGATGATTATATACAATGACTATGTGTTTAAACTTGACTTCTTATCTCTGAGTGGAGCCCAAATAAACAAGCACAGATGAGGGAAGTACAGTGGGGATCAGACTAGATGAAATTTCCTTCTCACAGCTGCAACCTGCTGCTAGAGTTGTTCTCAGATCATTCTTTCTATTTATCTTCTCTGACATGGAGGAATTTGTGTCAAGACCCAAGCTGTTTTTGCACTAGCTGAAAGAGTAATCCTGTTTTATTTTAGGTGTTGCAGGAACAGTCTATTTGGAGCTTAAGTCTGTGTAGGATGGAAGATATGTTCAGTGTTTTTCGTTGACCACCTTTGTAGGTACTTTCCACAGTATTTCACCTCTGCTGTGCTTGGGCCAGAGATGGAGGTAGGGTTAACTGTGGAGCAGCAGTGTAAAGATGAAACTTGTCCTTCAAATTCCAGGCAGGTCTTCATTCAGGAACATAGGAAATGGACCATGCTTGGCATGCTTTTGTGGCAGGTGCTAATTGTGTTGATTTCGTTTAAGCAGATGGGCAAACAAAGACAGACTGAGATTTCTTGAAGGAAAAGATAACAGATAATTTTTTTTTTTAGCAGCTGCTGTGTTGCATTTGTTGATGTGTTGGCTGAGTATGGTCACAGTGGAACAGCTCCAGCATCAATGGAAGAATACTGATTTTTTTGGTTTGGTTTTTTTTTAGAAGCTAAAAGAAACACCCGATGCCCCCTCTAGCTTCTGGAAAAATATCTAATTACTTATTGGTGGTCTTATAGAAAAGATCTGATATGAGATGAATATTTTGGAGATAGTTTTCTTTAACAAGTGTGTCCTTGACCTAACTAGTGAATTATAGATGTTTTTATCCTTGTATCAAACACTTTGATTTTTTTTTTATTTTTTTTTTTCATTGCAAATACATGGTAGCTTTGGACACTGAAGAGTGGTTTGCCTTTCTAGGTTGAGTTCCTTCATGCCAATTTTTTTGGCTAGTATATTGTTCCATAAATGGCTTGCTAGGTATAATTATAGCGAACAGAGCCTTATGAAGATCAAAAGGATTAAGTTCAAAATTCAGGAAAAAAAAAAGAGAAAAGGACAGTGTTATGATGCTAAAAAATAATTATCAGTATTTGGACAAGTGCCTCTCTTAGTGTCATGATAGCAATCAAGGTAAAATGTTTTGGTAAGACATCAGCAGTATTTTAACTAGAGCTTGGAAACACATGGTGAAATAAACTGTGGGCTAATTTAGTGGGACTCGTAATACTAAATTTCTGTGTACTTTATACATATTCTCTATAAGAACATTTTATGTGGGTTTAAGAAAGTCCCACTACGTGTTGGTATTAATTGTGTCATAGAAAATGAGCTTCAGAAACAAAATATAAAATAAGAAGTGGTGAGTTGAACTGAACCATTGCCTTCTTTGTTATACACTTCCTCAAGTAAGCACAAATACACGAATTTTCTTTCTAGAAGGTCAGTAGTGGGAGCTATTGGGTTACCAAGCAGGTGGATGTCAAGAGGCATTTGAAGTGTAATTCCTTGAGTAGTTCTGGTTAGACATAGGGTTGAGTTTGTAAAACGATTGCAATTGGAAAAAATGGCCAAGGCAAGCGAACATTGACTGAGTTGATTTGTGGGGGAGAAAAAGTGCATTTTTCCTTGTAAGAATGAGAAGTCTCTGGTTCCTGATGCTTCTCTTTGAGGCTCAGTGGGCCAAAGGGAGAGACTAGCAGGATTATTTGCTGTTACGGGTGTTTGTTGCATAAATTAAAACTCTGCAATCCATCTCAAGCACTCCTTTTTCATGTTCACGGCAGCAGTGGATAGGGAGAGGTGCTGGGGATGAAAAGGAAAGGACTCCACCCAGACCTTAAGATGATCTGCTAGTTGCTTATTTATATTCTGTGGTTTGAGCCAGTGTTAAAGCCCTTGCTGACTTTGCAGCGGTAAATAATACTAACGAGACGAAATGTTGATACCTTGTAAAGCTAGGGAATGTTTCAGTAATGCACGATAAGAAGTGAGAATGAGACTGGCTTTAGATGTAATTTGGACACTCAAATGTCTTTCATAAAGGCTGATTTTATTTTTTTTTTTTTTTTTTTTTTTTTTTTTTTTTTTTTTTTTTTTTTTTTTTTTTTTTTTTTTTTTTTTGTCCAATTCTGACTGAGGTTGGACTTGAAAGCTTTAAAACCCCGTTTAAAAGAACTACGTGAGTAGTCTGAGAAATCTGGGGAGAGAACTTAAGAGATTTGAAGCCCTTTCCTGGAGCTGCAGGAAAGTTTTCATCACTGTAGTAAGCTTCCTTTTGCTTCCTTCTGTATCAGCCTGGGGTTTTTCTTGTGTTATATTTTCTCCACACCTGCAAAAATGATCAAAATTCACAACTGTTTTTTAACTTGCTTATTTTCCTGGTTTCTTTAGAGGAACTTGACATTTTAATTATTCAGTTTCTTAAAATCCAGTTTTATGCCAGAAACCTTGTGTGCTAATGTGGGTACACAGTTTGGAGGTTAGCTACAGAGCTGCTGGCTTGCGTGGAAGTTCCCTGTTGTTTTTTTGTTTTTGTTTTTTTTTTAATAGCTGTGTGTATGAGCTCAGTATGCAATTAAGTTTGTGCTTGACAACTGGTTTACACAAGTGTAATGGATGGGGGGGAACCCCTCAGAATCGGTCGGAGGTTTTTACAATTGGCTGACAATTGTTCTGTCATCCTCAGAAGGCCTGAAAGAGTCATTGTCTGCTTCCCTTCTTGTACCCTTGCAGCACAACATATAGTAATTTCTATTTGGAATTAATTTTAGGTATATAGATGGGAATGTGATGTGTTGATTGGGTGTCAGTGACATCAGCCTCGTGCAGGTAACCTCTCTGACTAGAGGGACCAACTGGTTGACTCCAGTAGAAACTCTATTTCGTGTTCCCAACCATGAAGGTGCCTCTGTGCTTCCCAGGTGCCTGCTGCAGTTTAGTTTTGTTGGCAACCAGAGGTACCCATTGGTCTTGCACTACTTTACTGTTCTATTTAGGGATGCATTTCTTTATATTGATGTATCAAAATACTGTATTAAATGTATTCATACAGACATGCTGTGCAGGATCTTCAAGACATGCAGAAGGTGACTTATTACTTTGCACCTGCTGCCAAAAGAGCTTATCAAAGTTGCAGGGACTAGTGGCTTCCTTGAACCTCTCTGAAATGTGCAGCATCCTCTTGACTTGACAAATAGAATCATGGAATTGTAGAATGGTTTGGGTTGGAAGGGACTTTAAAGTCCCTTCCACTCCAACCCCCCTGCAAGGAGCAGGGACATCTTCAACCAGATCAGGTTGCTCAGAGCCTCATCCAACCTGGCCTTGAACATTTCCAGGGATGGGACATCAACCAGCTCTCTGGGTGACCTGTGCCAGTGTTCTACCACCCTCATTGTAAATTGTCTTTCCTAATATCTGATCTCAATCTCCCTCCCTCTATTTAAAAACCATTACCCCTTGTCCTATTACAACGGGCCTTACTGAAGAGTTTTTCCATATCTTTCCCATAGGCCCCCTTTAGGTACTGGAAGGCCGCTATAAAGTCTCCTTGGGGTCTTCTCTTCTCCAGGATGAACAGCCCCAAGATGGAGGCGCAGAAAGACTTAGGGCTCTGCCTGAAGTGGCAATGCACAGGGAATAGACCCTCACGCTCTCTTTTCCTTCCCCATTTTCTGTGGGCACCCTCGGAGGTTGCCTTCAGCATCCAGTAACCACCCTTGGAGGCTTCAGCAAGAATAAACAGTGCGCACTGTTCAGCCTGAGAAGAGCCCCGTTAGGATCCTCTGCTCCCTCGTTAATAGCGGAGGCCCATGATGCTTGGCTTGTGGTCAGGAAGAAGTCAGCCATCAACGCTCAGCAGCTCTGTAAATACAGCCAGCGCTGCAGAGGCCTTCTGACGGCATCCAACACGCCATATTGGGTCTGGGAGCTGAAAAGCCCTTTGCTGCTTTCTCTCTGAGCATGATCTGGTTGCCTTTGTTTTCAGCCCTGCATAAATAGGTTAGCAACTGCCTTTTTAGCTGGAGGGATGAAGGCAGACAGCTCAGGGGGAATGTGATACCAGTGGGCCAGAAAGCCCAGTCCTGAAGGATGGCTGCAAATATCAGCCTTCCCTACTGGTCAAATGACAGGCTGGGGTAGTATTTCACTGCTGGGTCTATTTAATCTTTTTCCTGTGCCATTGGAAAATGGAGAACCGTGAATTCTGTGTTCAGTGCTTCATTCTTTGTGCAGATGGAATCGGAAAAAATGTCTTTTAGGACCTAATATTATCGTCATTGTTTTTAAATTAGGTATATTTGCAGGTGTAACAAGCCTGGGGGAAAAGAAGATATTTTTTCCATCTGTGCCACTCCAATGTTTCTGCAGCCAGCAGAATTCATTATTATTACACTATTAGTGACAAATGTTCGGCATTACTGAGGAACATAGGAGGATTTAACATTACTAGCTTGTACATCACGTAACTGGAGTTGAACGGGCCTGCTCCTATCCTTATGTCTCTGTAGTGATTTCTGACCATTTAATATACACATCTATTTCTTCCCATGAAGGAAGTGGAGGGATTTTGTCCCAATGGATTTGTGCGTTATCACAGGATTTTCCAGGTCCACATAAAGAGCTAGAGGTGTAGACTGGGAGTGTAGGAGGTAGGGGTGACAAGCCCAGGGATATGCACATTATCCTTTTCCAGGCTGAAGGAAGCTGCCTCAGTTGCTGTTGTAGGATATTGGTCACCTCTAAGTATCCCAGTTTGTGCTGGCCAACGTGGGGGAACCCCAAAGTGCACATCGGTCACTTGGGAGGTATAGGCGAAAGGATTTAACAGAATGGATCAATGTGGGACATGCTGAGCACACCATAACATGCCAGGGATTTCTGCTCTTCCATCTTTACCTCATTTCTCTCCTGTATGGAGATAAATGGATAAGTATGCTACTTGTCATTCCCCACTCCCCTCCTGCTGAATCTTTTTAACAGAAATCCCCTAACATCATCTCTGCTGATCATGAACACCTTCCTCTCTGCCTCCTCTGCATTAATGCCTATTAAGATCATTACACTTGCTCTGGGAGACAAATCCTTTCCTGAGTACTTGCTACAGATGCAGAGACCTCAAAATGCTCTTGTCCTAGTGATGCCAAAGTATCTGCTAACATTGTTGTCTAACACAACAGAGGAGATAAATTTTGACTTTACACTGGGGGAAACAAAGTGAACATTGAGGGCTCTGATCTTCTTGCCCCACCTTGTCTCCTGGCCCATGGATTTTGTTAATAATTCCAGTGTGGTCTGGTGGCTTTGCCTGAGGCCAGGGGTATGAAAGCTTTCTCTCTCCATATGGCTCCAGCAGAAACAGGAGTTTATTATTTTCCACACCTCACTGGAAAATAACAGAGATGAGGCATCTTGAGGAGTTTACATTTAAATATTTGGCAGGTCTTATTCTGGCTGGAAGACTGAAAACTAAAATCAGAAGTGGAAATAATGCAGGTTGGGGGAATTTTGAAACTCGGAAAGCTGCAGATGTGACTGTTTGCCAAGACCCACACCTAGGTACATCACAAAAAACACCTAGAGCTGTCTATCTGCTTAAGGATCTGTAGATAATAGTACTACAGTGAAGAGACATCTATGCATTTACATTAGGCTAAAATATGTGGTTTTATTATGCTATAACACTATAGTCTCTCTTCTAAATATTTGTCATAGACTTACATACAGACTCAAATGCTATCTTTCTTTATCTGCTTAGCTAGCGATTTTCCCTTGTGTGGCACACTTTATGACATGACTCAATAGTTAAAATACAGTCAGTTCACTAAAATGACACCAGTGAGAGTTGATGCTCATAAATTTATGCCTCTCATTACATCTCTAGACTGTGTTTTATACAAGATATTTTAATAACAATGGCTTTCTTTTTATTCCAGTTTGCTTGGATTGCAAATGCTGTGCATCAGGAAAAGTCAATTTACTCTGTATCTGTTCTGTCTGTTCTGTAATGTGTGAAGTCCTGGGGTGACCAGGGCTTCTTGGCTTTCTCACCATACAAGGAAGAAGCGGCGAGAAATCCTTAACTAGGTTTTCTGTCCCTGGCAGGTTGAGGATGGTTCAGTTACAGATCAAAACCAATTCTGTGCAAACTTCTAATTTGAAAAATGTTACATGAAGGAAATATTACATCATTAACTCATTTCTATTATAAGGATAACTATTTTTTTTTTTCCCCTTTCATCTTTCTTTCAGCCAGCAGTTTAGGGAATCTGTCTGTGTAATTAATGATATATGATTTATGTTATTCAATTATGATGTCTGTCTTGCTATGAAAAATGACTGTTATGCACGCATGTACTTACCTTTCATAGAAGGCCTCCAAAACATGCTCACTAGAGTAAGACAAAAGAGTGCTGCACTCTAATGCCTGTGCTTGACAAACAGCAGATACACTCAGGAAGGAGCTAGAAATTGAAAAGTCAGTTCCTTCTGTCTCTTGGGGATGAGGGGATGGGAAGAATGGAGGTTAGCAGTGGCAAGACAAAGAGAGGTTACAAAGAAGGCTAAAAGGGCAATTCTTCTGTCCTTGCCCTCTTTAATGGGCACTCTGGCCGGCAGTCTCTGTGGGATGTCCAAGGACTGTGCTTAATGGATCTTCTCGTTGTTCTTAATGTGGTTTGTTTGGGTAGGTTTGAAGCACACTAGGAAGGAGGTAGGAATTTAGTTACTATGGGCTCTTTCCATGCCCATGCTGAATCTCCCCTGAAGGCTGCCAACCCAGAATATTTCAGTGGAGCTAAACACATTTCAATTACTGCTATTTTTAATTAAAAATGGATGTCGCAACTCATTTGGCACTTTGCTCTGACCATGCATTGTTTTATCTACAATTATTTAGACAAGTGCTTAAGACAGGCTGGTGAGATGGAGTCTTTGCAAACTGCAGTATGAATTTAATTTCAAGTGACATTTGGCAACCCAAGTAAGTATTCACTTGGAAATCTGTTTTGTCTTCCATCCACATAGAAGAGCTCCTGCTCCCAACACAAAGCAGAGGCAATGCCATGCCATGGACTGAGACCATGGGATGGACGCTTTGCTGCCTCACAGCTTGGTGCAGGGAGCTCTCCTGCCAGCAGATGTACATGTATATGTGGGGAAACTTTGTCATTCATGTTGTGGCTGCAGCTTCTGCGTTGGGGGGTGAAAGGTAAATGAGACCATGTGAAAGAAAGAGAAAAGGAGAAAGCCAGATGCAACCCCGGAAGCATGATTAACTTTGGCAAACATACGGTTTGGTTATTCATGTATTATTTACTTTTTCATCTGATTGATATAACCCACGTACTTCCAAATTATCTTTTCTGACTGAAAAAATGGGAATAATTCTCAGCTGTTGTTAAAGGCATCAACAGGGCAAGTGAGAGAATCCAGAAGGCGAAAAATCTGAATTTCATCTAATCTGTGTGAATATAAATTTTTCTGCAAGTAACAGTCCCTGCATTTCTCCTTTATGTGAGTCACATGAAATTTTGGTGGGCCCGGAGTGGTCAGTCTATCTGTTAGATAATGAGGTGCTGCTCCTGAAGCTTCCTTACTCCGTGCTATGGTTTAGTGAATGTTCCTTCCTGCTCTAATGGTCACCTGTGCAGGTCCTGGTCTGCAGCCAGTCCTCCTCCTCCAGGAAGCACAGCTCTACAGCCTTACTAGAGTGGTGTCCAGGCTTACTGCATGTGTGAAAGGAGGAACAAGTCATCACAAGGACATCTTGAACTTGAGCTCTTGTTCAACAGCTCTGTTTTATAAGCTGAATTCTTCCTGAATGAAGGCTATGTCAAGATTTCTTTGTGCACCTTAAGATTTCTATCCTATTTATCATATGGCGTAACTGCTTATTAAGAAGAATCTCAGCTAAAATGTAGCATCTGGTTTTCAGTAGATTCCTATTTCTCACCCAGTTTTCCAACTGAGTTGACTTATGATACGAAGGGGTGAACCGACTTGCTGAAGGTTGCACAGTGAGTGGATGAGCCAGGAGAAAAGTCCTGCATAGGGTTTTATTCCCCTAAATGTCCTTCACAACAACATCTCATTGTGCCACCACTGACTCAGGTGGTCGGTGGTATGAAGTGTCAGCAGCTCCTACCAGTTAATTAAAGAAGCAGAGTAAGAGAAGAAACAGCCTCTCAGATGTGGTCTGTCAATCTGACACACTGGAAAGATGCTGTCAGACGCTGGTATCGTCACCAAGCTGTTGTCTTAGAAGAAATCCATGACATATTTTTTTTTAAAAAAAAAAAGGCAAGGTTCGTTTCTTCAATTTTTCTTTCTTTTTTTTTTTTTTTTTTAAAAAAAAAAGTTTCTTACAACTCAGAAAATAAAACTAAGGGGAAGAGCTGGTTGAAACTGGCCTTTGGCTGCTGTGGCCAGGAGCTGCCAGTATTGATGGACCTTGTCCATCCCCCTCACTGTCCCTTTCTCCCCACCTTGCCTGTCCCCTCCTTCCCACATCAGTGCTAGCCACATCTTCAGCCAGGTCTGGGCCTCTGGAAGTTCCTTCCAGGCCACTGGGTTGATTTTTCAACCATCAGTCCTGTTGTATTTTTGCAGCCTGCATGCACTGGTGGAGAATTTGGCTAACAAACTGGATGTCAATATATGTCCCAATATATGTCAAACTTTCAGCTATAATCCTGCACCTCCCTTTTGGCAGGATTTTTTATAAGACTTGTGCATTCCCCTAGCCTTATTCCTCTTGAAACCTCCTTCCCCCACTAATACCTTAGGCTGGCTGGGATCCTGGAGTTTGTCCCTTCCAAATGAAGAGTCTGGCAGGAGCAGGAATCGTCCGCCTGAGCCAACCTGGTGGTGGTTTCGACCCCTAAATTAAGAAATTTTGCTTGGCGTTGAGGCCAGGATTTCATAATTTTCTGCTTTTATTAGTTTGTTTGTACTTCCTTAGCCCCTGGATGATAGATTTTAAACCACAGACCTTGCTGCAATCCATCCCTGTTCTTTCTTAACTGTGCTGTTTGGCTCAGTCAGATCCCACTAGACACTCAGCAGAATGTCTAAAAAGCTGCAAAAACTAGGAAAAAATGCAGAGAGGAAAAAGAGGGAAGAAAACCTTCTCTTCCCCATTTCACTTTCCAGAAATTTTGGCTTAGCTGTGCGTGGCCCAGAAATGGGGACTTTCCAAGACAAACAGGCTACATTATCACACCAGACTCCCCTGGCAAGGAATGAATTTTAACAGCCTAAAAACATATTTTTAGATGGATGGGGGGGACAAATAGTTACAAAGCAAACATGGCGCGTGTTTGCAGGTGCTGTGCGGCATTGTGTTAGCCAACCAGATGTTCTGTGCTGGGATGCTGCCCTGGCCTTCTGCGGGATGAAGTGTCACTCTGGATGAAATAGAGCAAAACTCTGAACAGTTTCCTAGAATGAGCTGAGCGTTTAATTTTGTAAACTATTAATATAGCTGTGTCTTTGTATTGGGCAGGGCACCAGTCAAAATAAACATGTAAAACTTGACCTTTAGAAAATTAACTACCATTGGACCATAAAAAGCCAGACTTGGTCCACAGGCTGTGGTGTGTTGGAGTGCTATGGCACTTTGAAAAACTGTCTTGCTGTATGTCACTGCAGGGCTGGGAGGATATTTGGGGGAGCTGTCTGGGCACAGCATCCAGTTTGAGTGCACGGAGAGTTTGTGGTGGCACACCTTGATCAGCGGTAGCTGAGTGCTACCATGAGCATCTTGTTGTGTCAGAGAAAGGTGACAAAATGTGGACTCCTGCATAATATTAACGATGTCTGTGAGTACCTCACTTAAAGATGTGTTTTCTCTATTTCTCTGCAGCAGCCTGGATTTGGGAGAAAATATTTCCAAACATTAAAACAGTGGTGCTGGGTCTTATAAACAGTGATCTGAGGAGGGCAATTTGACAAACACCAGGATCTGAGCAGTGAAGAGAGTAGGCTTTGCTAATACAGAGATACTTTTTTGCTATAAAGGCAGGTTCTCTCTGCATGGAAGAGTGAATACAACTATTAACTGCTGCTTTGGATCAATGAATCCACTGTTGCTTCCACCTTTACTTGTGTGATGTCCAACATGCATTGCCTTCCCTTTAAAGTTTTGTTCTCGTTGGAGAAGAGCAGCAAAATTTCTTGTGAAAATTGAGCAGATCATATTCAGCCTTTATCAAAAAGTTCAAAGGAAGAAATGGGTATATTGACTGTCAAGCTGTTTGTTCTCCAGTGAGGCCAGTGGATGCCTTTCCCTATTACATGGTTCCTCCAGCAACATCCTGACTCATGGATTTTCCCTGAATGAGCAAAGACCTGTTTTCCCTGCATGGAAACTGACATGGTCTGTTTCCCCCACCTAGGAATTAACATTACTTTTCTTCTTCCTGCTCCCTCTTGCCGATGTAAAAGCAAAATGGAGCCTTTCTCTTGTCACATTTATCACAAGGGCCACAAGACTGCTGCTTTCTTGCTTTTTCCTATTCGATCTGTCCTTATTTCATGCATGTCCTGTGCTTGAAGCAGCACTGCTAATTGACAGGGATTCGGAGGATCAACTACTGTCTGCTTCGGGATCTCTGGAGAATATTAATAGCCATACTTACCTCTTATGTGGCATGTTTAATCTGTAGTTTGGAAACCTCTGCTGCTCTGCTTTTGTGAAGACAGGATTGGAGGGAGCACTTCTCATTTGTGCTGGCAGCTCCTCATGAAGATTTTTCTCTATTAAAATACCGCAGGCTGGGTTGTCGTGTGCACAAAAGCCACATTTCACCTCTCTAGAAATGCATGCCATCCTAAGGTAAGTGTAAATAAAAATATCCTTCAAAGTTCCCTTTGTGTTCC
Source organism: Tetrax tetrax (assembly GCA_009806455.1). Classification (NCBI taxonomy): domain Eukaryota; kingdom Metazoa; phylum Chordata; class Aves; order Otidiformes; family Otididae; genus Tetrax; species Tetrax tetrax. The sequence goes on from WHYT01017948.1 coordinate 146,633, forward strand.
CCCAGTAATGTAAAACAGCCCTAAATGAGAAATCAGGCCCGTGACAGGGAGGATGCTTGCATCATTAAGGAAGTGCTGTGATTGTGCCTACCCCCAAACACTTGAGCACTGTCAATTCCTTTCCAGTTAATAAACCATTTATATGTGGCCTGCTTTTAGCACGGAGCAAAATATTTTTTTTCACTCGAGCTGTGATGTACAGTTATATAGCTGACATCAAACATGAGCAGATACCAAGTCAAAGGAATGAATTTGGTCCTGCTCCTGTAATTCCATTTCCATGTTGACAATTTTCCCCCCTTCTTTAAATTACATTTTTATTGAAAGCTTCAAAGGTCAACTTAGACATTCAGAGAAAATTTGTAACTTGGATTGTTTAGTATTCTTTCATACAGCACAGCCCTACATTACTCTGTGTCAGCAAATTAGGGAAATGGAAGTCGTGGCCAAGGACTACAATAGTGCTGGTGTTAACCTTTTATAGCATATGGCATCCTATCAATTTTAGCCAGAGGAGAAACTTGCTGTTCACGTACAGCAAGTGGGTGTTGAAGTTTTTAATCTAAAAATGAAATCTTGCCTCTAGGAGAGGAATATAAAGACCATAGATCTTCTTTGCTGCTGGATAAACCTCTTGAGTAGCTGAGATCTTTCCAGCCTCACGTTCTCCCTTCATCCACTTTTTCTTACTTTCTTCCTCACTTGGGCACAGAGGCACACCTATTCTACTTGACTAGAAAGGCAATACCCTAACATAGAGATATGTGGGTGCCCACATACTCACAAGACTGAGGGCCTAGGAAGGTGGATAGATATCCTACAGGCTTTTTCTGAGTTGCAAAACCCTCGCTTTACAACAAGGTCTAGCAATATATCAATCACCTGATGTCAGTCTTCTGCGTCATCTGAGGGAGTTTAATAGGGTTGCTCAACTGTTTAAGTGCCTTGCAGAATGGAGGTCATAATTAATCGGGCTGCTAATTATTCAGAAGAACTGAATTTTAAGGTTAGATTTGCTTTAGACAATAGTTGCTATGTACTTGTTCAGGGCACACTTGATTTAGCCCAAGAAAACTGATAAGCCAGATTCACTTAATTGCTGTTCAGTGTTGGTTTTTTATTTCCCTGCAAGTATTTCCTTTCCTCTTCTGAAATGAGATTTTTTTTTTTTCACCTACTTTTCTCCACAATACTTAAGCCTTCACCCCAAATCAGAGCAGCACATATCGTGTAATCTTGGAAAAGCTTCATTTTGGCCTCTAAACTTAGAGACTAAAAGTAGTACATAGATGGTTCTAAAACATTGTCAGAAATAAATTTCCCTGGGGGACTGTGTAATAGGATCAGAGTTTATTGGGTAATAGTCAGTTGATGGTCCAACGATTAGGAATTATTTTAGCTGGGGCATGAATAATTGAGTTGAAGGCAAACTGAAGTCAATGATCCCGCTTAACAGGTTCTATTGCTGTAGGATGTTATCATTCAGTTTTTCATATTCCACAGAATTGATGTTAAGTTAAAGGTGATATTGCTAGCTGAGCAGGTGAGGTACTGACCAAGGAGCCTATTCATGCTGTCATGCCTAGACACCTGAGCTAGGTGGTCTCTAAATGCTCTTTTAGAGAGAGAGGATCTTCAGACAGGATTTCACAGCCCCTGATTTCACCTCCAGCTTGGATTTCCCTTTAAAGGAGGTTGTTGATGGCTTGTCTTGTCTGCACAGCATCACCTCAGCAGCAGGTGGAAGATTTGCAATTGTTGCTGGACCAGGTTTAACATCCCTTCCCAATCCAGAAGACAGATATGTTTTAAGGGTAGTATGGGCATGTCCTTTCCTACCCATTGTTATGCCCTGCAGCTCCAGTGCCTGCTGGAAATACAGGATAGGCCGCCCTGTGTGTCTTTGCAGGCTGTTTTTACTCCAATAGTTCATTCAGACCTTGTCTAGCCCACCTACCCACCTTTCTCTCCCATTTCAAGCACCCCATGTACTGTTAAGATGAATTGCACGCTGACCAGCCCCGTAATTGATTGCCTTGCCAAGAGCGAGGAAATGAGCCTTAAGCTGCTCTGTACCGCTTTGAAAGGGAAAACAGGATGCCCCATGTGAAGATGTTTGGCACGCTAGGAAAAGTACAAGCCATGCTTTCAATCTCCCTGCCTGCAACGGTGTCCAGGATGAATGCACCAAGAGTGAAAGAGGAGAGAGGTGTGTAGAATTGGATGTGTGACCTAGAGCACAGCTCCTGACATCTTAATCCTTGGAAAGCATTTGCATGCACAGCTTAAGTGCTTGCATTGTTAAAACAGTATTGCAAAGACAAGTCATACCGTACAGCACATCTAGGGTTATGAGGTTGGCTCTTCTATTTCTTTAAATGGGCTCTTGCTGGGAGGGCAAAGTGGCAGGGGGCAGAGGTTGGCTTGGTAGGCTGTGGTGAATTTGAAATGATCCCGTGGAAGGAGGCTGGAACTGGGAGATGAGTCGCATAACTGGGAGATGAACCATGCTCTAGAAAACTCATGAACCTACCCATTTTCTACGTTTGTTCTTCTACTGGAGTCTGTGAGCTGGGGAGGTTGCTGTCCCCAGCTACTTGCCACAGATCTCCTCACAGAGTTGCTCCTGTGATTTTTAACTCTTTTTAATAAAGATCTAGTTTGCTTAAACTGTTATACTATGAGCTCATTTTGACAAGAAAGACTCAGCTAACAAAGGGGCTAATAATATCTTACAGAAGGAGAGTTGGAATGCAGTGAGGATCATAAACTTGTCAACTCGCATAACTATAGCCAAAAGAAGATGGAGATGCATAAGAAGGTTGAGTTAGCCTTGAAAAACAGGTCTACTTCTAGATTTAGCAATTATAAAATCTAAAAATAGAAGGTTTGTGAAGAAATGTTGAAAGAAATTGAATTTTTAATTATATATAAGCTATCTTGTAATCTTTTCAGATGTGCATAGAAGGACCTCATCCTAACACTTCACATGTAAAGGATATTAATACTTCACATGAACCATTTTCTAAATGTCTGTTGCATTCAACAGAAAATGGATAGAATTTCTTCTGGGCTTATAAACTGGCAGGCATTAACAGACTTGAAACAACACCGAAAAGTGAACAGACTGAACTGCACATGGACTCCCAATGCTAGAAACTGTTCTGAAGGTGGATTCACAGGACAGTGATTCAGAAACGGATCCCTGATGCCTGGATCCTGTTCCGTCAGGTTCAACTCACAGATAACGTTAGTGGTGTCAGGGGTTGTGTCAGATAACATCTGTCTCGCACACGGGAGCCAGCACGTTTGGTCAACGTTAAACCCAACATACGGCTGCCAAGAGCCGGGGGATGGAAATTGCGTCTCATGCTAAACCTGAGGGATGTTATCCTTTTCTCTTAAACATAATGCGTAGGTCTGGTCTGTGAAAATGTAGAGTTACTTCTTTTTAGTGTTGTTGTTTGGTTTTTTTTTTTTTCTTTTTTAACTGGGAGAAATAGGCTTAATTGCATCAGAAATATAGCAACTTTATGCTAGGCAGGACTTGCAGAAGTGAAGCTGACAGGAGGCAGCTGAACTACAAATTAAAAATGAAGCAGAGCAGCCTTTTCTCATTCCACTAGCTCAGAAAAATATTGAAAGTAAACCGCTGGCAAGTAGACAGTGAAAAGCAAATTAGATTTGGGACCAGATGGTGTAGATCAGTATAATACAAGTTGATGTCAATAAAGCAGCGTGATTAACGCTGCCAAGAATATCACTCATGATCTTTTTCAATTTCAGGTGTTATTTGTAGCACAGGTGAGGCAGTTACACACAGATGCATGCACACATCATTTTGAAAAGAGGGTTTTAATTGAATCTCTGTTCCAAGAGAAAAGGCTAGGCCTGTATCCAGATTTATTTGGAAATGTGCAGGCACTCGATACTGGCCTGGAGGGAGGGAGTCTGGGGCTGAGGAGCGAGGAGACCAGCACATCCATGGGTGACCACGAAGCTCAGTGCAGGATTTGATCCTGAGCACCGGTGGCTTCCTTGCTGAGAAGGGACCTGAAAGGGCTCGGACTTGGTGCTGTGTACAGGAGATTTTCCCTTGACCGCTCTCAGTTTGCACGTCTGCATCCTCTGGTGCTTCTGAAGGGCTCTGAAGGATTTCATGTTGCTTGCTGCTTGGTCTGTTCAATTCCTGACACACTGCCAGCGGCCTCCCTTTCAAGGGCAAAATATTTACCTGAAATGCAATGCCCTCTGAGCTTCAGTCAGAATGTGGATGATTACTTATGCAAATACTGTTGCAGAAACAAAGCATGCTTGTTTTTCCTTTTACTATAATCTGAAGCAGGAAGAATTAAGGAGACTTTTTTTTTTTCTTTTTTAACAAAGAGTTAAAGTATATCAAAACTGTTTAGCTAAATCCCCGGGCTCTCCAGATATGTTCCTCACTGATGAATTTAATGTACACTTTGCAGTCATGCTCCAAATTAATAGAAGACTGAACTTCAGGAGCACCTTCATGGTGTATTTTATAAATTAAGCTATTAGAGTTAATTGCTAATAAGAAGAATCATTATCAGTTCTATGTGCCGGTTAAAACATGACTCTCTTGTTGTATTAAATACAAGTGATAATAAATTATAGCTGACATTAAAGATATCCCTTCCTGTGTATGCTGTTAAAAATATTTGGACTGACATTTCACATGAAAAAAAAGCTTTTAAAGAATCAACAGAACATATTGTCCTTTACATAACTTTTACTTTTTTTTTTTAATTGTTGTCTGATGATTGGGCAATGTGTATTAGGATGATGGATGTGATTTCAGTATGCTTTCTATCACACTGATAATTATATATTATATTATTGCTCAATAAATATGCGTGTATCTAAGTTGAGTGTTACCTCATCAATATTGGCTCACTCTTGTCCAAAAAAAAAATTCTACTCATCTTCACTGTTGCTGCATATTGCCTGATCATAATATATCCTTGAGACTCTTCACTTTCAGAATCTCTGTGAATTAATTATGAAGGTTATTTTACATAGTCAATAGTCTCAATGTAGCAATTCACCTTCTGATGGCATGCTGAAATTCTGTATGAATATCTGATGGAAAACGGAGATTTATGTAAAATAAAGGCCTTACTAGAAGATTAGATACAAATCTGCAAAACAGAGTTGTAAAAGAAGAGTTTGGTGATAGAATGAGGAATATATTAAAAAATGAGTGATCCTGGGTGATGTAGCTATTTTCCAGGAAAAATCTGTTGCCAAGGATCAAGGCATCCTTGGCAAGCTTAAATGTGCGATCGATGTCCTTTCACAGAGCTGAACTCTTTTCTTTTGAATATTTTTGGTAAGGAACTTGGTAAGAGAATTCAGTTCAATTCAGGAGATGAGTGTCAGTCAGAAATAACTTTTTGTCTTTTTTGCCCTTAGGCAGTTATAAAATAGGCCAGCTCAGAGTATTTAGACACTTCATTCTTCTATCCAATGTATTGCCATGGGAGTTTAGTTGAATCAAAAATCTGATCCTTATAGACTAATATTTTGTTCTCTGACTCTGCCTTTCAAAATATATTTTAATGATTTAATATGTAAGTTCTTCATTCTCTGGATGTATCTTTTTAGTGCTTCTTGTCCTCATTAGTCCTACTGGAAATTCCTAGTCCTTGTAGCACATCAGGAGTTAATATATTCACTCACTTTTTTTGTGTGTGTGTGTTTATAAGTGTGTGTCTCCCCTTTGGTTTGTATTGAATCTGAAGCCTGAAGTGACGATCAATGGCTCAGATTATTTCCTTGCTGTCAGCTATTGACTTTCTCTCAGCCTGATATCAGAGCTCCTTTCCCAGGGTGATGCTAGCAGGGTAGAAAAAAGAAGGGGAGGTGAACAAAAGCTTGATAGAAGTCTTACAGTTTATCTTAAAGCATCTTTAACTGAAGGTGCAGAGGGGAAAAAAAATGCCAGAAAAACTGCAATTTAGGGTGGAAAATCAGAGAGGCTGAAATTATCTATCAATGATGCCAAAACAGGGATAACTTTTTTCCCTCAAGAGTTTTATTTATGATGATCATTGTTCCCCTTAACTTGTTTTGAAGCCCAAAACTATTTCATTGCCCAACCAGCATGGTGGTTTAGCTAATATGTCTTCCCTTCATCACAGCAGCAATAATCAAGACCAATATGAGTGAACACAAAATCCTCCAGGTTTTGGAGGAAGGCTTTTTGTCTGTCCATCTGTTAAAGTGTGGGTTCTTGATTCATCATTCTCCAGTATATCCGTAATCACCTACATCAGAGCACAGTAGCCACAAATTAATTCCTAATGAGAATAGTAGCATTTAACCTTTTCTGCTGAAGGTGATGCTGAAGCGTCAAAACAGGAAAAAAAGGTAGATGCTTTCAAGGAAAAGTGATTTTGTCATTAGAATATTAATAGCTTCATTTCCTGCTATAATAAAAGTCTCTTCCACAGTTCCTTTTTTTTTTTTTTTTTTTTTTAATGGAGAAGTAAGCATCTTTATCTGTAATTCTTTATAATCTTTTCATTCAAAATCTAAAATTTCAAGTGATAGTATAGATGTGGAGAAGAATAGGGAGAAAATGATGGAGTAATGAGGAAAAAGAAGCTAGACATGGGTGACTTTGAAGGACTGGTAGCTGATTTAGGAAGAAAAGGTTCTGTATTGGTCAGCATTTCTCCAACTTGGCTTCTTTTCCCAGCTTTACTGCTGAGGCTTGGGAGACTCCTTTGAGTCAAGAGAAATTTTCCATTGACCTCAGTGGAGCGGAGTCCTTGGCATTGCTCCAGGGCTGGAAGGCACAGAAGGGAGAGTGTGTGGCAATCCTGACTCAAAGCCTGGACATTCATGTGGGAAGCTGGACAGAAGGTGGGATGTCTTGTGTCTCTGAGTCACAGCATTGAGTGTGAACTGGAAGCCACTCCTCTGCTGGGTGTCCTTGGTTGTGGAGGTTGAAGAGGAAAGAATGGAGGAGGAAAGTGTCTGTGGGCAGACAAATCACTTGGTTTTGGATCTGAGTTGGATTTGATTTAGGTTGCTCTGATCTGTCAAAGTTGGGGCTGTAATTGGGCAGTTCGAGGTACTGAGAGAATTTAAAACAAATGCAGTGATTAAAGACATAGTGTGGTGCGGGCAGCTGACCAGGAAGTTGGCACAATCTCTGTTTTGTATGAGAGATCCCACTCTGTCATAGATCTTCCTGGGATTGAATCCGATGCTCCCTTCCTCTCCTCATGCTTGTTTGTTGGTTCAACCCTACCTTTTCATCAACATAATCTGTCATTAGTATACATGCATACATACCTATATGTAAATAGAAATATATAAACTAATTTCAGCTAGTTTGGAAAGCTAAACAAGTGTCCCAAACAGAATTTCCCTCCATTGGGTCTGCCTGAAAGCAGGCAGCAGAGTTGCTTGTTTAGCCCAGCTTAGTTTTCATGTAACCAGACCAGAAAGTCTATATTACAAACGGCATGCGGCCACCACAGTAGCAAAGTCAGTGTTTACTTAATCAAACATGATTAATACGTTGGTTTTACTTTAGTATCTGCTTTTCTCCATTGTGGGGAGTAGTCAAGGGATTCCCTTTGTCTGCTAGCAAGGAAGAACATGTTTTTCATCCTATCCTGCTTATTGTGCAGTCGTGTCAGCAGTAAAAAGTGCCTTTAAACATGGCTTCTTTTATCAGTGGAGAGATCAATATAGCAACTTTCTGAAAGCATAATTCAGTTACACGTGCTGTGGGAGACGAACGCAAACTCTCTTGGTGAGGATGCTTTTCAGATAGTCAGGGAAAGACAGCATGGACTTTATTTCTGAACAGGGTAAGATTAAAGGGATTCCAAGTGTGCTTTGAAAATACCTTATAAGGGAGGATGGCTCAGGCTTACAGCAGGACCCGTGCTGCAGAATGGAAATACAGCATTGCTATGGGTAACATATGCTTTTGCTGCCAGTGGAGTCAACAGAAAATCTCTGCTGCTGAATTGGACCTAAATCTAATGACGATAGTGGTGGATGGCAGCAACAGCGGCTAGACAGATGTGTTCAAGTGAAAGCCACCACTGAAGTGGGAAGTTTTCACTGAAGAAATAACTGAAAGGGCTAAACTGTGTGCTGAAAGATTTCAAGGGGCTTTGAGAGGTATTGGTCAGAAACATCCTCAGTGAACCTTTGCGCTTGGTAAGTGAAGCGTACTGAAGCTGGCTGCAGGAGGCTCCAAGGTGCACAGTGACCTTTTCTGCTGCTCCTTCTTGGGTAGGATGTGCTGTTTGTTAAAAGAAATACAGCAACACTATTTGGCTTTTCCTGGCAGGAGAGGAAGATGGGCACCTGAGCCAGTAAGCAGAGTACTACAGCAAGGTTACCATTTGGGTCAGGGCATCAGTACAAAGGGCTTGTAAAATATGGCACAAGAGGATTTTGAAACAGCACCCATTATAGTTTTTGAGGGATTATTTTCTGGATTTTCTTTTCCCATTCATAAACAGCAGAGAGGTTTTCCTACTCCCTTGCAAATGCATGAGTCCTCTTCGACTCCAAGAAAAATCTTCTTCAACTCCAAGAAAGGTTGGACCAGTACCTTCCCTAGACTCATTCATTGACAGTTCCTCTAGCACCAGTCAGGATAATTTTAATTACTTGTCACTGCTTTTTATAGCATGCTCACAAAACATCATCTCAAATCAGAAGAGACATCCATAAAAGCTACTGAAATCCAGAACATTAATCACATAGTTGACCATAAAACATTTCTTCCTTCTTGCGGATGACTTTGTCCTTAGCGTGTTGTCAGCCTGGTTGTACCTCACTACCTCTTTGCAGAAACATTTTCGTTTCCAGACTGATTCCAGTACATTTCATGGTCATTAACATGTAAATACATCCCATAAAGCACAGAAATGAACTCATAATTACAGCTTTTCCAGCCATTAACAGATGTGATAGTTAAGTCTGATTATGAGCTTCACATGTCCACATTCATTGGCAACACATTCCTGCGGGTCTCTAATTTTTGGCCTGCTCTGAGCTGGACTGACTTGGCAGTCCATAAAGCTAAAGCATCTAATTAGTGAAAGAACAGTACTAGTCCTTGCATTGGGCTTAAATGTGCAATAAAGTGCTTGTTTTTCCAATTTTCAGATATTTTTAACCTGCTTATTGAAAAATATCATCCTAGAAATATGAGTCCCTGACTTTGAGAGATGTCCTGGAATTTAGCAGCCCATTATTTTTCTATGGGCAATTTATTGCAGTCAGAAGTGATACAGTTCATGGAAAGCGGGTGGATGGATGGCTGAATCATTCCATCACCTGTCATGACTCATTCCCATCATTTCCGTCTCTCTTCATGAAGGGTGCATAAACGTGTCTGCAGACTTAATCGTAGCAGAGACTGTCTTATTAAAATATTACCTTGGTTAGGGTCAGAAAAATGGTTATGTAGCCCCATGGCTAGGTTGTAGAAGAGAAGGGGATCGAGATTTTGACTGCTTCATTCAGAGGAGGTCCAAAACAAAAACATATACTAGGTCTGGCAGAGGAGAGAATTCAGTCTCAGCTCTTTTTCTTTGGCTTCTCACCTCTGCAGGCAATTCCCCAGATCTGATTCCTCAGGTACTTTGTTAGAGTACTGTTTGGTCTGGCCCTGGCATGGTAAGTTAGCACACATACCGTGTGTATCCTGTCTTCCTTCCCCAAGAGTCTCATAGGATGAACTGTGCAAGCCCTTTTGTGACTTGGCTTAATCTGCCTTCAGAGTGTGCTTGGAGCTTTTACCCGGCCTGTTCTTCCCAAAAAGTGTTTGCTCAACCCGTGCTCCAAGCTGACCTGATCAAATGCCATGTGGCCACAGTTAATTCAACTTAAGGCAGAATTTGTTAGCTTGCAGAGGGCACTGCATAATTCAGCCACACAGCTTCTCTTTAGGAGGTGGCTTGTGTCTGGTCAGCTTGGAAGATGGGCAAGTATCTCTGAAAAAAAGACTGTAGCTTTAATGTATGTGTATTTTTCAAAGACCTATGCGATTGGTTGGTGTTGGTGGTAGAAAGGCCCTACTAAAGAGTTACTCAGGTGCTTGAAAGGAGGTGTGTGTGTGTGTGCAGGGGCTATTTCACTGATACAAATAAAAGCAGAAAGATGGCTGGATTGCTTGCAGGTGGGGAGCTGTCATTACGAACTACTGCTGAGCAAGTCCTGGAGGGGTGGAAGTGAAAGGAAGATAGTTTGCACTGGGTCCTCCAGCCCTATCTCCAAGGGATGAGGGAAGAGGAAAAGAAAGAAAATGACTGGATAGTTGCATTAAAAGCTGTTTAACACATGCTTAAATCTGTGCAGATAAGGTTATTATAACAATAAAATCTTACCATTTGCTTTCTGCGATGCCTGAGAAATGTAATCATAGATTAAGATTGCACTAGAGTAAGGATACCTCAAACAGACCAGCAAAAACACAGTGCATGCCCAAAGGAGCTCGTAATCTGGATGTGGATGCCCTCGATAGCAAGTTATCTCCAGGCTGAGCACGGCAGTGATGAGCTTAGGCACCCACTGGCTCTATGGAAGAAATGCGGTGCCAGTAGGGACACGAAGAGGTTCAGTGGGTAACAGCCATGACTCAAAGCAGGGTTGGGGTTGGGACACACACCAGGTGCTCCCCGATAGGTAAGCTGGATCCCTGGAGTGCAGTGATGCATAAGCAGGCTTGAATTTGCCATCCCTTGGTATCTTGGCTCACAAAACACCAGCGATCTCTGTCCAACATCTTTTCCAGGTCTCTGCCTCGCAGACATCACCTCAGCAATTGTTGTTGGCTCTTCTTGAGATGATTCTTCATCCCTGGCTGCACAGTGACGTGATGTAATCGTGCGAGTGCAGTCCCTTTATTGCACTAAGAGCATAATGCCCCATTATTCTAAAGACAAGGGTAGGGGGAAGCAGCTGTTTTACTGGTTAAGTAAATAGAAGCACGACTCTCCAGTCCTCCCTCCTCCGGCCCACAGTAATTTGCCCAGACTCTGCGCATTGTCACCATCCACTCAGCTCTTTGCCCCTGAGTGCCGTGAAAGCGGGCAGCGCGTGGATCTGGAAGGCTGCCCTCGCCACGTTCGCTCCGGTCCAAGCGGTTTTGTGAGTCAGGCACTTTGCTTTTGCACAGAAACCTGTCCTCTTGTCCTGCCTTTCCATTTGCTCATGCCCTTCTCCTGCCAAAGTAACCATCGCAGGGACAGCGTGCGGTTGGGGGGGGGCGGAGAGGAGGGAAGCGGCGTTGCCAATCTCTCATTAACTTCTAGATGCGGAATGATGGGCGAGATGCGTGCAAGAGTCTAATAATAACGAGGTGAGGTCCCAGAGATGGCGAGCAAGGCAAGCTGCTTCTACTAACAACTTAATTATAATAAATTTGAATCTAGGAGCACCAGGCAAGCAAATCAATCAACCTCTGCAGGCGGGCTCATTAAAGCTAGTTAAACACAGACCAGAAAGTTCATCTTATTAAAAGGGATTAGCGTTTTCCAGTTAAATCCTTTGCTGCCCATAGGTGCTAGGAGAGAATGTGGGTTTTGAGCTTGTCTGTTGTGGCAGTGGTAAGAGGGCTGACCTTGCACAGCAATAAATGCCTTCTGTCCCCGCGGCCAGGCCCTTGGCTGGCTGGTGCCGATGGGCAAGGCTGCGTAAATGCTGCTGGACCTTTGCCAATCTGGTTCAGCTGTGGGTTGCCAACTGTCCCATGGGGCACACTGAAACACGAGCAGGGGTGAGTTCTCTCTTGCAAAGTATGAGCTTGTTCGCTCTTTTTCTCCAGTCCTGTGTCTTGCAGACTGAGACATCACCTCAGTAATTGTTGTTGGCTCTTCTTGCAGTGACTCTTCCCTGGCTGTGTGGGATGTGTATTCTCCTGTCAGTTCTTAATATATTGTAGCCCTCAAGCAGCATTTTCTATCTCTCTTTCTTGGCTGCAGGACACAGTACTTTGAGTTTTCTAGTGCTTTGAGAAGCAAATTTTCACAGACCCTATTATGATCTTGTTCCTTTAGGAGAGTATATTTACCTTGGAAGAAACATTAAACTGAGAACAGCTATCCAAACAGCTGGCATCCTTCTTCCTGTTTTTCTTTTCTATCAGATAGTGTTGGTGGTGGGAGAGAGATTTTTTTTTTCGCTTCTCAAACTTCCCTCTACCCACACTTGCATTCCAGTGGTGACCCTCTATGCAACGACACTCGCTGCTGTTGCAGAAAAGTGACATGAAAATTGCTGCATCCTTCAGAGCATCACTGTAGCTGAGAGGTGGGGCTTGCAGGGTACGCTACCGGATTGCTTTTTCCTGCTTCTGTACGATATTTCTGATTTTATGGGGAAAATACTAATTGTGCCAGAGTCTGTCATTTGTTGAGCAAAAATGCCTAGAGTCTAGATGATCTTTCCCCCTAAGACTGCAATTAGGGAGGTGGGAAGGGGTAAGTTATATAGGCAACTCCATACGTAGCACACTCTCAGCTCTGCCGCTCTAACCCCGTTCTGGACAAGCCTGCTGTCTCCCAGGGAAGAATCACTTAGGTGGCCACTGACTCGACCTTGCTTGGAGCTCTAGCATCTCAGTGGGCTGGGGAGGCAAGGGGGATATCAGCACAGCAGTTTGCAAATAAGTGTATTGCACGTGATGGAAGTCACCCTTCACTCTGATCATTTTTGAAGGCCTTTTTTCTTTTAAGCCTCAGGGCATGTAGGAAATTAATTGGGGAGTCTTGCAGCAGTTCAGAAGTTCATTCAGAACAAGTACGGTGGGAGAGGTAAGTATGAGAAAAAGGTCGAGCATCTCTCTTATCCCGCTCAGTTTCCCTTTTGCAGAGGAAGTACCAAGAGTCTTTCCTGCTCTGCTTGACCCAGAGCATGACATACTGCTTGGTCGAGGGGGGGAAAAAAAGAAGAAAGAAGGAAATATTTATTTTCTACTCTCTTGCCGGCCAGCCAGCACTGTGGTACATAAGGATGCTTCTGCTATCTTTGTATTACAGCAAAAACTGCTGAGCAGAAGGTACTCTCTGCCAAGCAGAGGCTGTGCTTGGCAGCTGGCGAACGGCTACAGGTAGGTGACTACCAGTCTGTGCTCCCTCCTCAGCTCCAGGAACTTGCTGGGGAACCTGTGGATATTGTCACTTACCTTTTCTACATCAGTTTTGCAATCTGTGTTAACGTGCTGCAGACAAGTGCAGAGTTTGAAGCCATTGATGCTTTGCCTGCTGGCACCTTTGGTTTCACGCGTCCCTTGAGTCTTTGAATGTCACTAGCTTTGCATGGATTTCTTGTCATGATGAGTGAGTTTCCTTGAATAAGGAGGAGCCCCATCCTCCCCATCTCTTACAATTTTTCCTATTTCCACTATGGCAGGGACAAATTCAGGACAGAGCTTGTAACACCATCACTGTGTATGAGTTCTGTCAGCCAGAGTGATCAATACAGGACTCAACTGAAGTAGTACAGTTTTACTGGAATACTTTGTTCCCTCATATTTTCCATTCACTGCCTCCCCTTCACATCCCTTTAGCCTTTGCCCAAATTTCACCTCAAACCACAGGCAATTACTCTTCTATTTTTTTTTTTTTCCAGAGGATGAGGGGTTAAAACAATAAATATATTGGTTCCTGTTTTTCCTCTTTGCAGCTCTGAGCTCCAGCTGGGTGCAGATATGGAACAGCAAGAAGTCCATGGGAAAAGCTCCTCTTCTCACAGCCCTTACAGCAGCACTCCAAGCCCAGTGTGACCTTCCCAGAGCATAGTGGCAGAGCTGAAGCCCTCAATGATGCTGCCAGGAACCTTTTGCAGGGAATAAAGAGATGGGGTGGAGACAATGCATGTGTGAACCCAAGCTGGGTTCAAGGTATGTGTGAAGAGCAGTGTACTTGGTCTTCAGCTGAGTTTAAAAATATGTCTACTTATATATTGCTGTAGCCATTGGCAGTTGGCTATTCCTACACTTTGTGTCTTTAGCTAGTAACTTCTAGACCTGGAAGAAAAATGCATTTCTGGTGCAAAAGACAAGCCTGAGGCAGCAAGATAACTCAGTTTTGTGTTCTTGTGTCCAGATATGTATCAATAACTCAGTTTTGCTTTTGCCCTTTCACAGCAGATGCTCTCTTTCCATGAACTGTAGCCTCTGGAGGCCAGGAGGACAATTTCTGCTTACTTCTCTGAGCTGCCTCAAATACTTCAAAAGAATAGCCGAGAGAGTGCTTTGGTGTCCCAGGAATTGAGGGGTAGAAGGAAAATCAAGTTCTCCTAGGGTTCTCCAGCCCTGCTGGCATCAAGGGCAGTGAAGCAGTGACTGCGGCAGCTGTGAAGTCTCCACGTGCAGCAAGGAAGCAGCCGCCTCTCAGCATGTTTCTTGCCTTCTCCCCTGGCAGAAGGACTGGCCACCCAGGGTACAGGTAAGAAATAGTCCCCATCTACTCCCTTACATGGGGAGTAGGTACTCTTACATTTAGTTCTGCTACGTGCTTTCTGTTCCTTGGTGATTTCTGATGGGAGAGAGGAAGTACTGCATCTTTGTCGGTTGATAGGTTTGCTTGGGTTGGTGTCTCAGCCTGGAGAATTGGAAGAGCTCAGGACAGAGAGGGACAGACTCACCCCAGCATGGAAACTGGCATGGTGCAGGCAGGCTGGGTGGTCTCAGCTGAGGGCAATCCCATTTCCATTTCCCTTTGGCTTCCTATGTGCTCATAGAGAGTTGCTGTGGCTCAGCTGTCGTTGCTGTTTAGCTATGAGAACCTGATTGCTGCCTTAAAGCCCAGTTCATGGGAATGGGAGTGACAGCCTTGTTCCTAATCTAGCCTGAGTAGGGAATGCCGGTTCACAAGGAGGGCTTCAGGATGCTGTGCACGGTTTATCTTCTGGGGATGAAGCAGAAAGGAACAGCTGGGTGATGGCAAAGGTGTGGCAGGGGGTCTCACTGGCTCGGCAGAGGTGTACGGGCACTGCAAGGTGCATAAGTACTATCGCTGAAAGGTGGTAAAGCCCAGAGTCAAAAGGACTGAAAGTGGGCAGAGACGAGAGGACGTTTCTGGATGTCTGTCAGGTCAGCTGAAGGGGGATGGAAGTCCCAGGAAACCAAAGCTAACAAACAAGTTACCCCAGATTGTGCCTGATGTTCAATGCTGTACATCTTGCAGTCTCTTTGATTAAACACTCCAAGAATATTTTTTTTTTTTGTGTACTTTCTTTGTGGAAAAAAACTAAAGGAAAGAAAAAAACCAAAACCAACCCAGTGAGTTGAGACAGTGTGTTACCCCTAGCCAAGCAGTAGAAAGCAGTGGGGAAACAGTTAGCAAAGGTGTCAGATTTTCTCTAAGGGCAGGCACAAGGCTCTTGTGCCAAACACTATTTGACATTTAATTTAAGATCCATGTAAAGTAACAGCAAGAGCAGGCAGCAGGCAGCGCGTTCCAGTTGACAGACTGGCTCTGTTTGCTTTAATTTCCTTCGTGTGATGGCCAAGTTTATCTGCAAGCGAGAAATACTGAGTGTTTTTTTGTGTGTGTGTTAGCCCATCGTGAAGAGAGAGCACTGTCTTGTGTTCAGACACCATTTTGGGCTTCAGGTGGCCTTTGTTAGGGAACATAATGTAAGAGAGCCGTGTGTCACTGCCAGAGGAGCCAAAGAAAGTTATGCCACTGATTAAATAATATCAAAGTCAAACATTAGATTCCTGGTTTGAACTGGGCCATTCAGTAGGTGTAAAGATGGAGAGAGGGGATCTGTTTGTGGTGGTTAGCAGCCTCACAGCCAGGAGATGTGGTGGGGAGCAGGGGGCCTTCTTCCTTAAATGTGGGCATCATGGTCACTCAGTGCAGAGGGGTGTACATGAGGATGCTGTGAAGGGACCATCTGCATCACCTTTTCTGCTCTGTGGTTTGGGCTAGAAGCCCATGGATAGGGATGGAAAGGCCAAGAGCAGTGGTGGGAAGATTGCGAAGAGTTTATTTATGTTCTGGTTGCTTTTGTTTTCCTGTTGTCACTGGGGAATGGGCCTAGTGTGCTGCTAAGGAACTGGAATGGGAATAAAACCTATCTGGGTACATGGAAGAAGTGGTGGGAGTTTCTGACTGAGCCCCATGTGAAAAGGAAAGTAGTGCATAGCTAATACTGGCAAAGGGGAAATGTTAAGACGAGTCAGGAAATGTATTAGTTACCTGAATTTATTTATTTATTTATTTTTAAAGAAAATGAATGTATTTAGTCAGCAGAGTGAAGCATGGTACCTGCAAGTCTGCAAGTTTGGTGATGAAGGTGTGCAAGGGTTATGCAAGCTAAGCAGGTAAAGTATATTGGGGAGGAAAGTTCTGTGGAGTGGTTTGCCACAGCGAAGACCAAGAGCAGCTGCAGAACGTGGGAGTGGTTGGACGAGAAAGGCTCCTCAGGCAGTGGGACACAGACAGGAGCCCAGAGGCGGTGTTGAATGGCTGGGGGAGGACTTGGCCGCTTTCCCAAGATTATTAGGAAGTCTAGACTTTTCCATAAAAGGGTCTCATTTGCTGAAGAAATCCTTGGGCTACTAACACCCTGAGGGCTTCACAGAGAATGTAAAGGCATCCAGCACAGCCTTGCTACACCAAGGTACCTTTCCCAAGTTTTCTTGTGCATATGGACCTTGGAAGCTGACTTAGGGTCAGCTGGCAGGAGCGAAGGTGGCTCTGGGGCTGGCCCACCTGGTCACTGGGGCACTGCTGCTCCAGGCTGGTTGGGTTTTGCTCCATGTCAGGTTCCTCGCCCAGCAGACAGGACAGAGGAGCCAAAACCAACTGCATTCCTCATAGAAAGCCAGAAAGCAAATAACTACTTCTGTGTGCTGGTGGAGGCATTTGAGGAACTCTATTCATGCAGCTATTCCCGAAACTCAGAAAGGAGATTTCTACCTCTGTGACGCACCTCTCTTTGGTGCCTGGTGACTCGGGAATTATATGACCAACAAATTGGTGCCATCCTATGGCTTTAAACACTTTAAATACCAGCTACCCTCTTTAGGAAGAGAGTATCTCCCAGTTTAACGTGACCCGCCTGGAGAGAGCTTCTCTATAGCAGTGCTCAGAGAAAATCAGAAGTCCAAACCCCTCTCAAATCAGAGTATGCTTTTGTTCCTATTAATGGGGCTTGCCAACTTATGCTGCAATTTGCCTTGGGAAGAGAAACCAGAGTGAGTTGCTAAAGGCAGGGAAGAAAAAAGAGTGCAGCTTTCTAATTGAGTCAGAAAAAAATAAACTTAAAATGTTGATAAATACTTTTCTTAAATGAAGGTTTGAATACCTGGGAGAGTAGCAATTGTTGGATCCCGTTCTTTCAGCAAGCTCAGTTACATTATCCCAGTTGCAATACAAGGGATCTTTGGCCTCCTTGTGTCGGAAATAACCGGCCCGGTGGAGTGAATCCTGCAAGTCCTGTCCTGGGGTAAAGTATGTGCTGATGTGAATGAGTGCAGGGGACAGACAGTGGTGTCCACCCCAAAAGAAACAATGCTAGGGGCTGTGGTGGTGGATGAAGAGTGTGGTCAGGCTTCTGCCCAAGGCAAGACAGTTTGCTGAATGAGAGAAGCCTCCTGGCATCTGCACAAACTTAGATGATGTTGATTCAAGCCTTGAGGAGTTGGTATCTAGCTGGGACCAGCATTATGGTTTGGACAACTATAATGCAGTTGGAGATTATGCCATTTTGGGAAGATACAACTAGCCTGGGACCATTGTGAAAAAGTTGGAGTGCATTTGCCATACTTTTTTGCTGTGTGATTTATTTTTCTTGATTGAGTCTTCCTGACCTGCAGTTAGATGGTTCAGTGAAGAGAAGAATGTGAATTAAAAATTGAACACCACAACCTGGGAAGGAATCCTGAATAGCACTAGGGGACCTTCCAAAACTAGTGTTTATCCTTTCTTTTCTTTTAACAATCTAATTCTTCTTTGTGCCTTGTGTGTGCAGAGGGGCTAATCTAAGATAAGTTTATCACAGCAGAGCAACTGAAGCAACTCCAAGTATGTTGGCCTATATCCTGGAAATAGGAGACTGCGTATCCAGTTATCTGCAGTGTGTTTTCAAGGGAAAAAGGAAATACTTGAGTCCTAGACTGGGTAAAATCCTCTCAGAGTGTATCATCTAGTCCGCTGGACTAGGATGTAGTCCCAGGTTTCATGAGATGTTTGTTTATCTCCTGGGTGTGTTGAAAAGCTGTTGTGTCAAGCTGGAGATCTTTACTGTTCAGATGGGGAAGCACCTTTCGGCAGGAGTGAGAGATAAGGCTTGAAATAAATGTAATAAGCTTTATCTTCCTGTCACAACCCTTTTCACCCATTGCCATGATTAAATTTGTGAGAAGAGTCCTAATAATAAATAAATTATACATTATTGACGGCAAATCTCACTGGAAAGGAGGCATTGAGTAGTACAAAGAGATACAGGCACGTTTAACAATGAAACAAAGGGGCAAACTTTGGCTGAACATCAGGAAAAATATACTGAGAGTAAAATAAATTTGACTGTAGGAAAGTTCCCAACAATAGTAGCAGCAGTCCTGTAACCCAGACTAATTTTAATGTCTACTCCTGTAGGCATCACTCCCATCTGGGCCTGGCTAGAGGAGGTTTCAGTCACGTTAATATTTTGGAGATGTCACTTTTTTTTTTTGGCTTAAAATTTTGCATGGACAATATTTTGAATCAATGGAGATAATTTCTTTCCATTTCAGATGTTATCTTTTTTTTGGTAGCAATTAATTTTAAAGAGAAAAATAACTTTGGAAAGGTGACGACAAGGGAATTTTTCGGCTGGTTTAGCATAGCTGTTCCTTTAAAGGAGTTTTTAATCAGCCATCAGTCCAGATTTTTTGCTTTAGCTAGCAGTATCAAGATGAGTTGGAGGAAGTGATAAAAAGGTGAAGACACTTTTCCTTCCAGTCCCTATCAGAAACCTGCATCTTCTGAGTTAATTGATGGGTCTGCACAGATTGGCAGCATCAGATGCACTTTGCTCTCATTATACAAACCAGCCAGAAAGGGACAGGGAGTCAGCAACAACATTTGGCCAATCATGCAGATACACCACATCAGGCAGAAGTTTGTTCCAAATTCATCCTTCCGGTACATTTCTCTTTCCTGCAGTCAAAGTGAATCCAGTATGAAAACTCTTTTAGTTATTCACTGGGATTGAGCACTGAGCAGAAAAGGTGTGAGAGGTAGGGAAAAGATGGTACCCATGACTCAACCCCTCCTGAGTGCCTGTGTGGGCAGCCTGAGGGCATCATGGGCTGTTGGCTGGGAGGGCATTGTGCTCCTCACTGGGCTCTTGGGGATCAGGAGGGGCTTGGATGGTGCTGCATGGTTTTGTGTTTGCTCCCTGGCTTCAGTCTCTCATAATGTGGTTTGCAGCACATATTTTGTGAAATGAGAATGTGCTCTCTGTTCACTTCTAAGGCACCTGTTAGCTCCACAAGCAAGCCTGCCAATTAAACACAGAAGTCAAATCCCACAAGGAGCTTGGTTGCATATGCTAGAAGATGTATGAATGTAATAAGCAGTATTAGGAGGTATACACCCATATAACCATGAGTTACCATATGAGAGAGAAAGCATGGTCAGGATACTGAATAGGCTCAAATAACATACAGATCTATATGCTAGATCCACCTCCAACCCCTTGTTTCATCTTGGACAAGTCATTTAGGTTCTCTGGGCCTCAAGATCCTCTACTGAGTACATCTGAGGTGACTAAAAAAAAAAAACCCTTTTAAATCTGTTTTGTCTACTCTTCTTTCTAGTGCTCTGAAGCAGGGATTGTCTCTGTGCACGTACTTGATTTTGTTGGGACTTTTACCAACACTAATTAACCCAGGCATTGCTATTGCATTTCAGCCTGTACTCTTGAAGATCAGAGATTTTATATAAGCAAAGGCAGCATTACTCCTTTGAGTCCCCTTTTCTGTTTCATCACAGAACCTCCTCTCACAAGTAAGCGAACTGGATTTTATTCATTACATGAGAACTAAACTTTGGTTTCCGTGGAAGTCAGGTACCTCTGTACTCGGTAAGGTCCCGGTATTACTCATCAAGAGGAGGGCAGCCAACATCGTACTTCTGCTGTAGCTGACAGGCAATTTATCTGGGACAAATCCCTTAACAGTGGGCTTCAGCCTTTCCTGAAATTTTATCGCTTGCCTCTCCACACAAGTGGGGCTGCTGGCTTCATGGAGCGGCTCGTTTCAGACAGATGCTGACAACTGGAGCTGAGTGGTGGTGAGGGAACGTGACGGAAAGCTGCACCGAATGTATTAATTGCGCTGGTTGGGGAGGGCTAGGCTCTTTCTTTTCTTTTTCTTTCTGTAAAAGCCTTGTGTGTGGAGTGAGCCTTGCTGAGCTTTTTATCTTAGATTGTAATTAATTAACACAGGCCAGAGTCCTAGGCTTTTGCCTCGCATTCCAGGAAGGTGCATTATTAAATCAAAAAGATTTGACACCCTCCCACTGTGTCCTGTTTTCTCTGCTCTTGTCTGGTCCTCCTGTTTGCTTCAGCCTCCCAGATCCATTAAGATCTCCTCAGCTGCCCATGCACAAACCTAACAGGCTCATGCGGAGATTCTAAAATTATGCAGATTCAATTAGCAGGGTATAATTTGCCTTTCAGTGAAACCCCTGCCAGGCTAAGCGCTGGCTGCCAGGGCACTTGGCATAAGGAGGAGCATTTCCATCACATCTTTGTCACTGCCAGGTCACAGAAACAATGAACCCAAGGAGCTGCAGTAAGAAAGTAACTATATTTTAATCCCAATTTCATTTTTTTCCTCATGAAATGCAGTTTAGAGACAACCGGAAAGCCCGCTTCAGTTATTGGATGTGAACAAACTAGCTGGCAGCTGTAGCTTTTATTTCAGTCTGAGAATCCTGCTGTCCATTTTATTTTTTTTTTTCCTTCCCCATGAGCCTCTCTTGCAATTTGAGTTCTTCTGCCCTGTAGGTCACAGAGCAGTTTGCTATACAATTTTGTGTCTCTGGCTTAATCAAATGCTTTTCTGAATGATTTGCTGTGGTTGATAACCTCCCGAGTACTTAGTGTCGCTCGCCTCTGAGATGTGTTGAAATATCTGGAGAGATACCAATATCAGATCGTATACTTTCACAGGGGCTGTTCCTCATCCAGCTGCACAGATAAAAATTTTCACATGCTCACCAAAATCAGAGAGATGAATCAAACCTCTAGGAAAAGTGATGTGCAGAACAGGGGGAGGGAAGGAAACACAAGATGTATTTTGTGTTTTCTCAGTGTTCAGCCGGTCCAGACAGTAGCCATTCCAATGGGATCTTTTGGAAGTTGGTGGTGGAACTTCTCACACTAGAGGAGGTATTGTCCTAGAGAGAATATGTGGAAAAGGCTGGTGGCATCTGTCGATGTTGGGGCAGGATGGAAGTCTGGCCGGAGCTGCAGTGAGGATAGTAGCAGAGTTTGGTCTGGCTGCACGGGCTCTCATGCAGTGGGAAAAAACCTGCCCTTAACTCTAGTCTTAAGGAATGCTCTTTTTTTTTTTTTTGTTGCTTCTCTTTCCCAGGAGACTGCCCTGGGTTTATGAATGACTGCATTTCCCTTCAGTGTGACAGCTGCAGCTTCACCTCTTCTCGTGTGAACCTGGAGTCAGGTCAGGCTAAAATGCTGAATCTTTTCTTTCTCCTTCCCGTGGTTTTCTGGCCCCCTCCTTCCTTCCCCATATCAACTGGCTGTATTGCCATAACTTGAGGATTAGCTTTTCCCTGCAGGACTGAGCTGAAATGCAAGCGCTTTACTGAGCAAAACAAATCTCTTCAATATTAGCAAGGCAAAGCAAAATGCTTCAGCACATGTGGTTTTTGTTAGCTGACTTCTCCCCCAGCCTTATGTTTGGTCCCAGTGTCAAATTCCCTCTTAAGTATGCTTAGAAGGTCACAGAAAGCAGGTGAATAGTTGTACAATAAAAATCACATCACACCTCTTAAAAAGGAAAAAAAAAATACATCCCCTCTTTCCCCACAGTAGAGGCAAAGACTTGATTATGCACTTGGTGGGAATGAACCAAAAATGAGTTTTCCTAGCAGGTTTGAGCACAGTGATGTAGTCAACAGATCAGGCTTTTGCAAATGAGCACAGAGAGTTATAGGGTGCCCTGAGCTAGGCAGGTAAACATAGGTCAGACCTCTTGGCCGGTGTTAAGTTCTCTTCCCTGGACTGATGCTGCACAGCATCAGAGTTTGGCTTCCAAACGCATGCGCTTGTGCCAGCTGGGCATTTTCGGGAAGTGTGTATTGAGTAAGATGCTGAGAAGATGGCAAAGGTGTATATGCAGAACACACCTCTGAGTGTTTAGTGCAGGTGTGCGCAATAAAGCTTGGATGGGGTTTTTGAAACCATGACTCAGTTCCTTTAGGAAGATCAGATACTGAGTTTCTGTTACGTTAGCTGAGAGAGCGGAGCCAAGTGCCCCAGACACCCCCAGCGCTTTTTAGCTGGTAGAAACGCCTACGAATCTCTCCGACTGATTTGACCTTACAAATGCAATTCTAATAAAACGCTGAGGTCCTGATCTTGCGCATGAATTTTACAAGCCACCCTGGCCAAGGCAATACCTGCACATTGGCAGAAATGTGAGCTAGCTTAAAGAAAGCTGGCTTGAGTACTAGGGACATTGAGAATGTTGCCTTTTTTTTTTTTTTTTTTTTTTTAATTCAGTCTGTCTAGGAAGATGTACCCAG
This sequence comes from Tetrax tetrax, assembly GCA_009806455.1. Lineage (NCBI taxonomy): Eukaryota > Metazoa > Chordata > Aves > Otidiformes > Otididae > Tetrax > Tetrax tetrax. The sequence goes on from WHYT01017948.1 coordinate 169,414, forward strand.
GCAGTGTCATTCTGAAGTGTGAATTTAGTCTCTCAATAGACTTGGTAGTATTGACTGAAGAATATTTATTCATTTTACAGCCTAGACACTTGCAACACCCCATAGTGACCTGCAGCACATTGCATCAGGAGGCTCTGATAGAGCTGGGTGGCTGGTCCTGTAAGCCCAGACTGACTGCAGCCATGACATCCTCGCCTCCCAACATCCATCTGCCCTTGCTGTAACTGTAGTGCTCTCTAGATGATGTTTAGATGATGCTGTTATGTGTTAAAAAAAAAAAATGCCAGGGAGCTCAGATCGATTGTATGGAGATCCAGCAGCAGGAGAAGCAGGCAGGTGCTTAAAAAGTGGAATTAAAAGGGAGAGTTGAATGATATGACAGGATTTCAAAAACATTTCTTCGGGGCTATCAGCTGTAATATTTGTGATACAAGTACACAGCCCACAGTTATTCACTCGGCTGGCTCTGTCAAGTCCTGGGGCAGCTAGTGCTGGTCAGCAACGGCCCAACAGCAGCAGAAGCACTAAGAAATGGAATAAAATCTCCCTTTCCACGTCTGGGTTCTGTTTGGCTTGTGTGCATACCATGATTTTGATGACCGAGAGGAGACAGTGAAAAATTAGAGAGAAACGTTGAAGAAACTTGGTTGTGTTCAACTCCGTGCTTGGGGCATTTACTTCTCTCTGCTGGGCCCAGTTAAAATTGTGAGCAGCACTAACATGTGAAAAGGTTTTTTAAGAAAGATAGGAAAGTCTATGATAGATGAGGGCCAAGACCTGCCTCTTGTTTTACCGACTGGTGTTTGACTTGTATTTGCGGTACCTTTTGAAAAGGGAGCTGCCCTGGAGTGTGCAGGTGTGTAAGCTGTGAACCTTTGTATAAACCAGGGAATTTATTTGAGTTGAGATTTGATCACGGAAGTTAGCCTTTGGACTGCGAAAACAATTCTCCTTGTTATCCTAAGATAGCTTGTCCTGGTAATAAGTATTCTGGTTTCTATCATCTTTATTTTTTTTTTTCCTCACAGTCCTGCACTCTGCTCCTGAGTCTCCATTGCACTGCGGTTTCCAGTTTTTGCTGATGTGAAATAGAGGATGAAAAAAGCAATTGAAACAATTGCAGCAGAGTAGGTTTTCAACTATACTATGAGTCTTAAATAACAAGTTTGTGAAGTGGTCTAATGTGTGGTGCTCCAATGACTGCAAGTTTAGTTCAGAAGCGCTCAGCCCTGCCACTTGTGTAGTAAATACAGCTATCACGTTCAGTAAATTCAACGTCAATCACCATGTTCTCAGGATGATGTTATTTTAAGGTGTAGCTGTGCAATTCTACTAATTAAAAAGTTGGGAGAAAGAAAGGTCACAATAATTCAGCCTGTATCTCTTAGATATCCTTTTGGCTATGAAAAGAAGAAACAATCAGAACTCTTGGTGTAAAAGCTTTGACCTTTTGATTTCTTTTTCTTCTTGCGTTTGGTAATAAAATCCATGTAATTACTTCTAGGGTCTCTTGGTGATCACGATGATGGCATTTCAAAGCAATTAATGTGGAACTTCGGTTTCATAGATAGCAAACAGCAGTTACTGTAACACTTGCTAAGCAGGGAGTGAAGCAGCCCTGGGCCACTGGATGCTGTCAGGGTATTCAGCCAAGACTGGAAAAGAGAGAAGTCTTTGATGTAGTGGTATTGGATATATTGGAGATACTGGATACATTTTTTGCCTTTGGAACACCTAGATAGGGTGTTGTCCCCTTCTTTAAAGAAAATCATAGGTGTGAAAATGGAAAGGAAACTGACAAGAGTGAGTCTTAAAAGCTCATCTCATAGTGAGAAATTTGAGATTATCCATAACATCAATGTTTTGAAACAAATCAATAATTCGTAGGTATCTCTTTGAAAATATAACAAACAACTGTAATCTCACAAGGGAAAAAAAGACCCCAAATATTAATATGTAGCAATTGAAAACAATTTTAAAAAAATCAATATTATTTTTGCAGTTTTTTACTAACAGTGGAAGTTTTCTGTTAGAGTAACTTACTTAGGAGTACACTGGCAATATCCCTACATGGAAACATACCTTATATCAAACGTGTTTCTTTTTCCTGAGAGTCCAATTTTCTATTTCAACCAGGAGCAGAGTGCAGAGATCTGCACCCATTGCAGCCACCTCATGCTTTCAAGATCTGAGGGGATGAAGAGGAGCTTAGTTGTGTGCTGTAAAAAGTAGTTAAACAAAAAAAAAAAAAAAAAGAAAGATTACTTCTTAACACAAAGTAATATGCTCCCAACAAACTGGGAGTAAAAATGTAGTAGTGTCCTGCCTCAGGAGGAGAATTGGGGAAGACCAGCTAAGTTGTGGTCTTACACTAACCCTGCCCTTTGTGCTGCAAGACCTGCTCCAGCTCAGGTCCTCCAAGGGCCTGGGACATTCACTAGTGGTGGGGACAGTCTAGAGACTGAGATGTTCCACACACCATGCTGTAGCAGGAGACTGTTTATTGAAGTGGTGATTGCTTTGATCTGCATGGGACCAGCCACACGGGATGCCTACTTGTTTACTACTTTAGAGAGGAGTTTGGCAGGAGCAATCGAGCAGAGGATATACTGAGGAGGAGAAGGCTGGGAGTGATGAAAGACAGACCTGCCCACTCAGCTAGGGATGAGGTTGCTGTGACATACAGTCCTGTTTCTCTCCAGCACAACTGCTAGGTTTTGATACTCTACTGCCTTTTTTTTTTATAATTAGATTTTGAGTTTGGACATTTCTGTTTCAATATCGCATATGCCTTATGCTTGTCTTTGTGTCTTGACTCTAGCCTGGGGACTTGGAGAGTGAGGTTAGGTTTGGAGAAGGACCTGCTATGATGATAAATAAGGTGCAACCAAAGCCACAGGCCCCAGATAATGGATGTTCCCTTTCACAGGATGCACCAGTTTGAGGAGTTTAATTTCTAACTAGTTAAAGATCCGTCTTGTGAAAAATGACTTCCCATTTCCAACCTATAATGAAAGTAAAATATTGGAAAGACAGATGAGTTAGTGCTGCTAGTAATCTGTTATGGAGCTGGGTGAGAAATAAAACCATTTGTCTCTCCCCCCTGACTGACTTTTCTTACACGAAATAACTGTGTAATTGTCTTAAACCCGAATAGAGAGCATAGTCTGGAGGGGAGAGGTTCTTATGTTTCAGCTGGCTCACAGCTGTTCGTTTAGGGAGAACAAGGTTGTGTGTGTGAAGGGAATTCAGTGGGAACCCATTTCTCAGAGCCGTGACCCTCTTCCTGTTTGTCAGATGCACTGATTTTCTGGAATACATTTTCTCACTAAGCATTGTGTGAGATTTTGGCAATGCAGCTGCCTTTGAGCCCAAAAGGAGCCCTGAGCTTGGGTGGACAGCGTGAGATTGTGCACTTCACGGAGAGTGAGAGGAGCTGGATGGAGCCGTGGAGTTCAGATCCGTACCTCAGATATGACAGTGTTGGGGGCAGATGTACACAGGAATCAACGCTATAAAATAACCTGAGCCCTTATGGTGTTTGCTATAGGTTTGTTTCATATTTAGAGTTTCTGAAACTCTAAGTGTTTTTCAGTTCAGTGAACAAACAAGAAATGATTCTGTTACAATTGACCCAAGAAGATTAAATTTGGAGGATATTTTTAAAATTTGCATTATTAAAATTTTTACTGACTTTTAAAAATCATTGAAGCAATGCAGAAGAATTTTGTAGCAGCAAGACTGTTTTTGCTGACTTTACTGGAGTTGGATATATTTTTTCTGTTCTTTACTTAAATCACAGTCTTAATTCTGAATGTTCTTCATATAGATCCAGAACCTTTTTTACCACTGCGCTATATAGGCTTGGTTTTAGAGCTAGGCATGGCAATGGACTTCCCATTAATGAGGGAGATTGATATCTCTTCTGATGGTATTGGAACCTGGTGGAGCTTGGATCAGGAGGGAGAGAAGACGTGAGGGAGCATCAAGAAGCCAGTATTTCAGCAAGTGGCTTGAATGTTACCTTCTGCAGCAGTATCTTTGTAAATGGTTTTCCTAAAAAGAGGGCTAGTTCTATTTTAAAAAGTATATTTTTGTCCAGTACGTGGCACATGAAATTCAGAGACTATCAAGTCTGTAAGTTTTATCCACGGGCTAGCAATGCCACATTTTTCAACTCAAGCTTTCAAAACAATCAATAGTTTATTGTGTTGAAGCAGAATTTTCCTCTTCTGAGAGCAGAAGCTGTGTTTTAATTGTAATGGTGATAGTGATCTTAACAACTTGAAGTTGGAATATGGAGAAATGCAGAGCTCTCAGCACAGTGCAAACTTTTGTAATTAAATCAATGAGTTCCCGTGCTGAGAAACGAATGACCAAAGGCTGTGTATCTCTGTCACCTTTACGTAATCCCAGTGGTGTGGAAAGTGCAATCTCTTCCCAGAAATTACCAAACAATTCACAACAATAAAGGCACAATGCAGTTCGTCAAGCGCGCTAAATAAACAGTCATGGAGGAAGTTCAAGTTTATATAACGTGACAGGGGTGGTGGTGAGTCAGGAACCAACATATCCTTGAAAAACCAGCGGAGGTGAAGGGGATTTCTGTGCTCTCCTCCTTGCTGCAGGAGCCAGTTGACAGCCAAGAGCAGGCGTTGCCCTGCAGCAAGTCTTGTGTGTATGTAGGAAACCTGCCCAGCTTCTTGCGGGGCTGGGCCTTCAGGAAACATAGAGTCTCTTTCTTCTGCCTATGAAACACGGCAAGCTGATATGACATCCTAGCTCTGAACAATGAGGTAACCCAGACCTGTGGGAGAGAAGAGCAGTAGGGAACAATTTTTCTTTTAGGAGGACCCAAGAATGATTTAGGTAGCATCTTACTGACATTGTGGTATTGCTTTGGGGAGCGGTGTTAAGTTTGTTTACATTTGCACTCTCTTTATGTATGGATTTCTTCCTGCTGTAGGTCATGTGTGGGACTGTCTTGTTAAGACTTGACTGTGGCTTAACTGTGAGACTAACGAGGGGGAAGCTGTCCCCTGAGCGTGACACAGCGGGGCAGAAGTTCATCCTATATTTTACCTCCTGCATGGATTAAGCTCCTCCTGCAGTAAGACTTCACCAAATGAGTTTGGCCAAAGCGTAGATGTATGTGTAGAGGTGCTCCTGTGCTTGGGGTCTTTGCCTCCAGGCTGCTTCCAGCCCTGGGTGCAGGAAGGTAGGAACACCTTGGCAGCTCAGGTACAACCTGTTTTGCTAAATCTCTCCTACTTGGCTATTGCCTCTGTGTTCCTCCACGCACATGCAAGATGCAGAATAAACAACTAGCTGAATGGGAAGGAATTGAAAGGTACAAATGGTTTGGAGCATGAGTATTTTACGGAAAAGCTAATGACAGATAATTTGCATGGGAGTGTCAATAAATATTGTCTACATACTTTTGACTGGCTAACCTGAAATGTCTTTGTAATGGAAACAAATTGGATATTTCAGTCAACCCAGCGCCTCTCATCAGTCCTGAACTCTATTTAAAACCAACATTATTTTAACATGTTTTTAAAACACCTTTTCCTAACGTGTGCAAAACCAAGTTGTACTAATCTTGAAACCTATACAAGGACAAGCCAGAGAAAAGGAGTCAACACCTTGGGCAAAGAAAACCAGAAAATCTCAGGAGAAGAGCCAGGAAGAAGGGAGGGAAGAGATGTTCATGGAAAAATCTACCTCTAAAGCAACACACTGTCCAGAAATGGCTTTTTTTTTTTTTTTCCCCTTGCAAAATCTCCATGTAAAACCAATGCAATGCTTTATGTATTTATTCAGTTTTCTTATGGAAAGAATACTCCAGCTGTTGAGATAACACCTAGTGCCAACAAGCTGTTGTCTCTGGAGCTCCTTCAAATAATGAGCTGGGTTATTCTGTTAATGAAATGTGAGATTCGGGAATTTGGGTCAAATACAGCACAGAGCAACAGCAATGTTCAGACCAGATCCCAGACTTGTGACTGGTTAACCTATGAACCAAGGAAAGCAGGTGTTTAAATTCCACATTCTTGTTAAGGAAACTAGTATTCACTTGTTACTTGTTTGATGGTGTCATTTATGGAGTGGGAAACTTCCCCACATTGCTAACACAATCCACACCTAAAGCAGTCTCTTTTCTACATCATTGCTTCTTGAAACGATCTGAAAATGCAGTAAGCAGTGGGTAGGACTGTCTTTTCCAAGGTAAATATTTTAATTGTGAAAGAAAATGAACCTGAAGGCTCCAGCGTACTGAGGCTGACCTTCCTTGATTGGTCTGTCATACTGTGGAAAAGCGAGAGTTTGGAAACACGCTCTGATGGATGAGATGGGCAGGGAAGACTTTTTTTCCTTTCTAGCTTGGTGCCAATGCACACAAGAAGGGGCAGTCTGAAGTTTGCTGTCATACCCTCTGTCACTCCAAACTGAATGTTGTTGTTGAGGTTCAGCTTGAAAAGTTTTGGTCCCTGAGTGAATCTCTACGTTAGATTTTATGACCTTCATTTTCACTTGGGATCAGACCTGAGGATCACAGAAAGTATTTAACTTGAGATTTTTGCTGCTGTTTCAGGTCTACATCTTCTCTCGGGTATCCATCACACACACTAGGCACCAGTGACCCATCCAGTGGTATCAGGTCAGCAGGTTCAGTTTTTTCATATCTTCAGAATTCTTCATGAAAATCAGATTAAAATATTGTCAGAAAGTAGAGCGGCCAAAAGTAGACTTAAGTTTCTGAATCTGGTACTCTCATTCCTCTAATGGTGTCTCCTAGTCTATGGGGAAACATGGTCATTTGAGGTCACTTCTGAAGGCAAGTTAAAATAAAACATAGCTGAAGAAAGTATCTTTTAAGAAAATGGTGACTCTGCAGCTTGTGATAATCCTGCTCTGAGCAAAGTGATGTCTAAAAGACTGACAGCAGCAAAGATAAATATAGTAGTAGCGCAGCAGGGGAGGTGAGATGAATAGAGGCATGTTCCACTGAGAGACTCTGTGACATCTTGAACCGCGTCAGTGAAGAAGTCCCAAGATTTGCCCTGTTGAATTCAAAGGAGCCTGAGGCGAGCTCCAAGGCACAGGCTTCTCCTTCCTTGAAGTCTATTCCCTCTGGGCTCGAGTCCTCCCTGAAGATTTTCAGATCTGGTAATGCAGGATCAGAAGCTTGTTATGAAGCTGGTCTGTTCCTCTTTTTGTGTTTCTGCACTGTTTATGTTTGAGGCTCATCAGGACTTCTGTTTGAAAGTACGAATATTGAACTGTGCTCTACTTTTTTAGTAAGATCTGGAGCAGCCCATAGTTGTAACATAGATGGAAAATAATAGCTCTTAGGTTGGGCAAGACTTAGAAGGGAAAGAGCTCACTCTCTTACAATGATGGAATTTTATTCTGCTTTTATATTTAAGATGTATCCTTAATGGTCAACTAGTATTAGATAGAATCCACTGCGAGGATGAGAATGTAGTTTCCTGCCTTTCACTGACTTACACCTGTTTAGTGAGTTTAGCTTGTAATTTTGGGATGATGTAACCTATGTAGTTTCAGACATAGCTCTTATTTGTACATCTAGTAGAATTCTCTGTTGAGTTCCATAGATGTTCATTCTGCTACTCTAGCTAAGGGTATGTAACTGCAATACAAATAATTACTGAAGATTTAGGAGGAAGGAATATCAGCCAACTGCAGAAATTTGTATTTCTTTTTTGCTTTTCTCTGCTTATTTAATAATAAACCCAGGATTGTATCAAATAGACATCACATCTGGTCCTCTCCTCTTTTCTCATTCTTTGTGCATGTAGACACGCTGAAGCAAACCAAATATGTTATACCAAAGCAGAGAAAATGTTTATGGGAGAGTTAACCAAGCAATACATGTATATATGTGCACAGTCATGCATGTGTGTGAACTCTCTCTGCAGGATAAAAAGCTTTTGTGATGGTTTAAGAAAATGTTGAGCTACCAAGGTGACTGGATAGCAGTAGTTTTCTGAATAGCTGTGCTTTTCCCAGACAGCATTCAGAAATAGCCTTTAACTGCTGAGGCAAGAAATTAAAAAAAAAATGCAGCAAAATTTCTCTGATGGGGATTGTTTGGCTTCTGCACGGTCCTGGGCAATGTGACAGGGTTGAGTTGCTTTAGGAGCTTCACATTAAGAATGTGTCTCCAGAGCAATGTGCTACAAATCTTTTTTAGAGCGCTAGATTCAGAGACTGTTAGGTACTGCAATTAGATGATGTTTGTAGAATCGAGGGAATAGTAAAAATAGTCACGTTACAGCTGCCCTGTGTCTCAAATCTTGTTTGGAAACATTTTTAATTGCTCTATCTATCATGCTGTTCATTTGGATTAAGAATGGCTAGTGCTCTGTGCTGCCCAGAAGCAATAATCTCAGCAAGACCATGTTCTCTTCACAGCTTCGTTAACCTCTACAATAAATAGCCACGGTTTTATGGTATAAATGTTTGTGGATTATATGTTCTGCAGCTCTTTGGATGGGCTATCTGTCTTCTGAGGTAGCAATGGGTGAATACTAGATAGTTATTTCTTAAAGAGTTCATACAAAAATCCATTTTTCAGGGGCCTGCAGATATTGCAAGTTGACCCTAGCTCTTCTTTTGTACATCCATTCCCAGAACCCACTTGTGTACTTCTTCCACAGAGTTCAGTGTAATTGGAAAGACACTGACAGTCATGAGTGTGCTTGGAATGTCTGCACCCTTTAGGGTGGAAGTGAAATGACAGGTTGCAGTTATTTCCCTAGAAAATAAACAGTACTTTTTGACATGCTGCATCTTGCTGAATTTGGCACCAGACTGCCGTGTGCCCTAGCTGGAGGGAAGAGCTGGGTGGAGAGGCCTCATAGAAAGATCTCCTGGATAAGCTTCTTGTCTCATCTGAGAAGAGCTTTGAGACAGCAGCAGAAAAGAGGAAGAGTGACCCAAATGCACAGGGACTTGGGCTGAGTGACCCATGAACAGGGAGCTGGGTTTGGGAACTTCATGCTCAGGTGGTCCTTTTGGGCAGTAACAAAGCTGGCATTTAAGACAACTGGTTCCAGATAGAAAAAAAGGGAAAAAAACCCACAAAACAAAACAACAAACCCCAACACAACAACAACAAAAAACAAACCGCAAAACCCAAAACCAGCAACAGTAAATGTATTAACGGTGATTGGAAACAAGCTGTGTGTCGAAGTCTGGGCTAGATGAGAACATGAGGGAGAGTTGGTTTATGAGGTTACGTTAAAAGTGAAGTTGAGGGAGGGAGTTCCTGGTGTCCCACGCTGGGTTTTGGGTGTGAAATAGTCCTTCACGCTTTTAGGGTTATTGCTTTGTAAATAATCCCATAATAGTCCTATAACCCTGCCCTATTGCTAGCTTAGCTATGGTTCTGCAAGAGAAGAATCCATGATGTTCTGACAGGTAAAATATGCAATATCTGATTGGGGTGAGATTGATTCAGGCTGTAATGAGGTTACGGCTAATAGAGCCGTATTAGCATATTAACATAGCAATGCTGCTTCTGTTGCTAATTGTTTTAAGTTCAGCTTGTGGCAAACAACAAACAATAGAAGCAAAATTTATTCATGCTCTGGGCTCAACACAGATTTCACTATTGGTCTTCAAGTCATTTAATAGTGATTGGAAATAACATTTTCAGGAAGAAATTGCAAGATAAATTCCAGTTTCTGCTTGGCAAAGCTCCTTTTAAAATCTAACCTCTCTCTCTTGTGTTCGTACAGGTATCCACAGGAGTTTCCATCATCCAGCCTTAACTCAGCTGCCTAATAGGACTGCAGTCTACCAGACAGGAATGGACACCTAGCAAGTGAATTTTGGGACAATATGGAGTTTTATTGGCACTATCTATGCTTTTTGAATGTCATCTTCTGTCCTTTCCAGAAATGCTTTAGAGATTGATCTGAGTCTTGAGAGCAACTAGCCCATGGAATAGCAACAAGCTGTTTTATGTACAAGCTACTGGAAAATAGGCAGAACCTCTTCCTTTAGCTGGTGAAAGCTGAGATGGCATCTTCTAAATTCTCTGGGCCTCTAGCCAAATTCATTTCAAAGATAATGGGTACCACAGGTAATTTAACAAACAAGGAGCCTCTCCCTTCAGCTATGTGCAACTGCTGATGGTTACCTAATCTTGCAGCTGCACACAATTGCTGATGGTTTCATAATTCTATCTCCAGCTATCTTGACGTGGTCCTCTTGCCTCTTTTACACTGCAAAATATCTTTCTTGCTGTGTGTTATAGACTATCCTGTGGCTGGGTACTGTCTTACAGGCCATTTATCTCTCTTTGCTCTAGGTCTAATTGAATTTCTCTTGATTTGATTCCCCTCTGGTTATACATTTTTCTAGTGTACTGGGGAAACGCTCTTGAACAAACAAGAGCAGTTGATGAGTTAGGTGAGTCTTATTAGTATTTCTGAGCATCTGTGCAAGAGAATCTGCAGTCATCCTTCCTCATTGTTCTTTTTTGCTCTCACTATTGCAATATACTTTTATAGTCAGTGAGATCATGTATTCAGAGATGTTGTCTTGATGTAAACTTGTATCTATTAATATATCTGTGTGAACTATTTCACATCAGTTTTTGGCAGCAAACTAGGGTGTTCCCATTCGGTCACGTGTGCTCTCCTTGTGGAATTTTCCAATGATGAAACAAAATATGTATCAGGCAGGATTTATATCTAGGCTATAATTTTTTTTTTAATCATCTCATATTTTCCCCAGATATTTCATGGTCTCAAACCATTCAGTTCTCCTTATGTCTTGTCTATTTTAAGGAAGATTATACTGATCCATTTATTAGTTACTGGTTCCACTTTGTACCTCTCTCTTTAAACTCTGGATTATGTTAAGTGCATCTGTGAAAGCCGAAAAATACTAGTGGTTTGCCCAAGGTCATTAGCATCTGTGTTTAGATCCTAGGAACTCTTACTTGGAGTCCTTTCCTCTAATTATGAGAAATAACAATATAGCACCTATATTGTAGTTTTCATCTCAAGATCTTGAAATTCTTCATAAATGTCTACGAAATATCTTCACAACTTCTATATGGAAAGGTAAAGGCCCAGGTGAGTGAAAGGTCCAAGTTTCCAAAGAGATTTAAGGAATGCCCTGTCCCTTTTCTCCATCCCAAAATGCTCTGGATCCACAGCTTTGAGCGAGGTGCCCAGACTTCCAGTATAACATGCTGGGAGAGCTTGGGATGTCAGTGCAGTATGTAAAAGCCAGAATATGGAGCAGGAAGGAACTCAGCTTAACAAAGGGTTAAGAGCTTACCCGCCGTCTCTGGGTGACGGTGCATTTAGGTACCTTATTTGCTGTTCCTGGAAATGATTTTTTTGTTGTTCTTTTCAAAGGCTTAAACCACTTTTTGCATCTTCAGAACAAGACGGCAATAGGGCCACTTGTATTTTTGTCTTGGTAATTCCTTACAGTAACTAACTCCGTGTTCTTGATTCCCTGGGCTTTTGCCGATAATTAACAGCTGAGCACTTCCCACAAAGCTGAGGAGAGTATTCAAAGAGAAGCGATGACCTGGTATCTTTGCACTCCAGGTGTCTGTCTCTTGAGGTCTGTTCTCCTGGGACAATGACAGTGTTTCTATTTCCTCTTTGGAGACTAAATAATTTTATTTTTCCATTCCAGTTTTGAAATCTAGCCTGAAGTCACCCCCATCTAGGTGGTAAGTGATCAGAGAGGAAAATCCTTTGATATAACTCCGTGAAAACAAGTGAATTCAGCTTCAGGGTTGAAACCAGCTGCCCATGAATACACAAGATATGTTTGCCCTACTAAACCTGGCTGGGGTTATAACCCCCAATAAAGTCTTGCTAGTCTTAGATTCTGAATTGTCAGAATTTGGTCAACAACTTGTTTAACTCTCATTAGGGCAATTAGCAGTTGTATAAATAGAAGTCTCTTTTAAACTCCTAAGCTTCCTGACTTTCCAGAGAGGATTAATGTTGTTGGATTTGATCCCTTTTTTGGTTCCACTCCTCAGCTGTTGCGACATTCTACCTGTTATTCCTTAAGCCTGACTTGGTGAATCTTTCTGGATGATGCTACTTCACTGTGTGATAGTCTCAAAGCTTTAGGTCAGATCCACACTATCTGACCTGTCCCTCTCAATATAGACCTAAACTCTCAAAGTGAAGATGAGTTCAGACCCAAAGGGAGAGTTACTGTACATGCAATTAGTGCCCATATACTCTGCCACAATTGACACGAGCATAACTCTCCATGTTGAATTGGAGTGGAAATATGTTAGCCTGGAAGAGCCTGATTTGTACATGACTTCATATCAGAAAAAAAAAATCCATACGAAGAAGAGAGTATTTGCATTTGATTACTAAGAGCTGTTGTGTTTAGTCAACAATTATTTATATTTCTGTATGAGGGAGATAAGCAATTTGACTTATTAGTAAGTAGATATATACAGATCTTAATCAGAAGGCTTCAAGGATTTATATTATGAATTTTACATGAAAGCACAGTCCTAGCTAGAAATGAGTATTTCTGGCTTTGATGATACTTAACGAAGACGGCAATCAAGCTTGTGAGTGCCCTTCATGCAATGAAACTGGCTTTTATTTTTCAGCAAAAATCTGGAAGGTTTTTGCAAATCTTGAGGGCTGAGGATTTTGAGTTTTTTTCATTTGTTCATTCAAGGTACTTATTTCCTATGGAAAACCTGTTAGTTTCTTCTTTTTATAGACCTTTTCTGTGGGGGGTGTGTGAGATGAGATCTCATTTTCCTCATAATCTCTTTTAATATATGCTCATATGTTTCTGGCTACATAGAATTTCATTAGCTTGTGCTTAAACTCATGAAACTTCATGGGTGAATTGCTGGCTCAGACAGTGCAACGCGGAAACACATACATGTTTAGTCATTTAGTCAATTACAGAACTTAAAATCTGAGCACTGGAGGTGTAACTCTTAGTAGGATTTTCTCATATACAGGCGGATTTGTTTTAATACAAAAAAAAATTCAAAAGTTTTGAAACTAAAAGTCTTTGTTACATTAAATAGCAATCTTTCAGAAATATCAAAGATATTATAAACCAGAGGAGGTTTATAATAATTCAACAATGTCTTAACCCGTACAAGACAAAGTGATACCTCTCTACAGATCAAATTTTTCTGCTTCTTTCTTTCAGTCCCACATTTTATAATCCTTTCTGTCTTCTTGTGTTGGAAGGATAAACTGCATCTGTCAATCATGAAATGAAAAAAGGGGAATGCAGTTCTTATACTTAACAGCATTTATGTTTTGGGCCTTTATGAAAGGAATATTTTTGAGCCGTTTCTTGGCCAGGTTAAATATTGAATTACGTACTTAGATTTGTAGGTACACCCCAATCAAATCACTATTGTCCTCAGCTGGTTTTGTTCCCCGTATTTACAATATCTGCTGTTATAAATCTGACAGCTTTGGGTTGTTGCCTACCTGGGCTAGATTTCTGATAGCTAAATGTCAGGTTTTCCCTCAACTGGGTAGCTCAAGGAACTGCTGGCTCCAACTTCTCACCTATCTTTCATCGTATTCTCCTGCAGACAAGATGATAAAAATAAACATTTCCTATGACCCTGTTTTGGCAGCCCGTGTGCAAAAGGAAGGATGGTTGAGACGGGGAAACAAGAGAATAGTGGAAACATAATTTTATAGGATTAAGAACTTAAGCGATTCAAAGGAACTGGCATAGCTAGAGTTGGCTGGTGATGCCTGGCTTTATGTGCTTAGCAAGGCACATATTAGCATACCTGACGAACCCAGAGAAATCTTCTCTTGCTTGGCAAGTCTCTGAAGAGATTTGTTGTATAGTTTACTCCAGGTTTCTTCAGTCACAAAAGTCAGTCCTGGTTCAGGACAAGACTTCTATGACCTCTTCTGCAAAGGAGGGCGAAGGCGGGGAAGCAGCACTGCGCTCTCTGCTAACGCCGTCTGCCTGTCGGAGACAAATTAAATGCTCCAGCTCTGCAGTGCTGAGCATTCATCCTGTTTGAGGGACACTGTGGTTTGCTACTCATAGCTATTTGTATCCATTAGCCACGCTGTAGGGCAGAATGAACGGAGTAAATGCTGCTCGGGCTTTTCAACGAACCAGTAGTGAAATCTTAATTCATCTAGAAAACACAATGTAATATTTCCATTTCTTCTTGTCTTCCTTAACTAGTGTTCAATATGGGCCTGTCTTACTGTGTTACTGCCAAGAAAAGATGTGAGCTTGCTGCTGCTGTGCTGAAGGCTGATGCTTGAGAGAGAGGGGTGAGCGAGCAAGGACAGCCACCCTCTAATCCAATATAACAGAAAGTGTCCTTGCTGGATAATATGACAGTGTCTTCATTTTTTTATTTTTTATTTTTTTTTAAAGTAAATCCTTTGCTCATTGAGAAGCTGAAGCAGATATCTGGAGACCTTTATTTGCCCCCAATGTAGATATAAGCTAATGAACTGTGGGCTTCTGGGTTTTTCACCCACAGACTGTCTGCTAATGAACCTTCACTGTGTCTTTGAAGAATCCTTTATAGTGGTGAGAGGACCAGCCGATGTGTCTGAGCAATCTGGTTTATGATGTCCACAGCGTGTTTTCTTTTTAATTTGACTGGCTTGAAAAGGGAATGCTCTGACTTCCTTGGAAGTCCTTCAATTACTTTTGCAGGAATAAGTAACAGGTTTGCGCTATGGAAAATGAGGATGCCAAGTGGATTGTCAAGTTGGGGAAGCTCTTTCCTCCTGACAGACCAATTTGACTGTGAACTCAACAGTTTTAACCTTTTTTATTTCTCTGGGGAACAGGTCCATATGACAGGGCCCTGGCCCCTGTAGGCAGGGCATCTCCGATCACATCATTGTGAGAAGCAGCTGGGAAACCAGTGAAAGCTATTGTACAAAACATACTTAAAGCTACAAAGCGGGGGGAACATCATTCAGTTGAGAATGACTTTCTTTCTAAGCTGGATCTAACAACCATCAGCTGAAAAAAAGCATTGAGAGAAGCAGCTGGGCCTGGATATCTGAGGAGGCAGAAGTCAATGATAACGTGAGTAGAGAGCAATGGGCAAAGGGTTGTGATGGTCCTGCCAAATAGTGGTACAAATTTTAGGGTCCTGTTATCTGTCTTAACAAGGCCTGCCGTTCTGTGACAGTCTGGGCCTGCAGGCTCAAATTATAGTGATATTCTGGAATGTAAATACCTAATTGTGCTTGCAAATCAGGTACTTAAACTTCCAAATCCTCGTCATCTTGGTATCTTTGTTTTCCAGATTATATGAATCCTAAGGGCAAGAAAAACAGATTTAAATCTGAAGCTGTCATCCTGACACATTTCATACAGGACTGTGGCATTTTGTAAATGCCACATTAACAACGAGGAATAAGGTATCACCCAGAAGCATTATTAGTAAATGAATAGAGGTCCACTTAGAAGCAAAAATGGAAAATGTCACAGTAATTGTCCCCAGGGCAACATGTTTTCTGGGTTGGACGCTGTCACCCATTGGGTCAATGACAGAACACGAGTAGTTTCTCTCCTCAGCTTCCCTTTAATCAGAAGCTGCTTGGGCAGGTTAGTGAGGTGAGAAAGTCCTCATTTAAGAAGATGGCTTCTCTGGGAACTGTGGTAGGCTGCTGCCTGCTCTGCCAAATAGTTAATGTCGGCTCTCACATTTTGCTTCCAACTTCAGAAAACACCATAAGGGCCAAGTAATTATTTCAGTCATTTAAAATACATCTACCCTTAGCTAACAGTAGTATAGCAAAATAAATCACTGACAGTTAACTGGGATTTGGACCTTCAGCTTCTCAGTTATATCAAAATTTTAGTTTGACGTGACAATGAGCAGGAAATTTTGTGATGAATGAAGGCTTGCATATGGCAATAAACTGGCTTATTTCTCAGAAAGGCAGCCATGTTTAATTACTTTTAAAAATAGTACGAAATTATTGGACTCTAGGAAGAAATAAGGTTTTATCATCCAGTGTAGTACTCACCCTTTTCGAGATGTAATTAATAAAACTCTTACCTGAGTAGAAGTCCTCTCCAGAAAGAGGCCAAATAGTGCAGTAAAGCCTTGTACTTTGTCTTTAAGGCACTTCATAGGTGATTGCAGGTGCTCTTACTGCGAGGCTCGGTGATGCTATTCTCACTGGAATATATGTCAGATTGAAGCCCTGACATCTTAGGAACGTGATGGGGGAGAAGGGCATCTCTGATGCTGTCTGGGCATGGCCAGTTCTGTGACAGCAAAGCGCAATCACATAAGTGAAAATGTGGCCAGAATGACGCTATTGTCTTTGCGTGACAGCTCGTTCAACTATCTTCTGCAGACCTCTTTCCTGCCGAATTAAAATATGGGCCTCTAACAGCTTCTTGTGAATGTCTAGACATCAGATCAAGATTGTTGTTGAAATTTTCTTAACTTACAGTCCCAAATGCCTTTACTGTCGAAACATCATCATCATGTTTTTGCTTATCACAGATGTCTCTTATCCAGGCAATGTTTAGACTCCGGTAGCTTTGCAAGTCTTACATCCACATTTTGTCTAGGTTTTGTATAATATTTGAGGCAGTGGCCTTTTCTATCTCCTGGTTTAAATAAAACTTGTGTCCAGGTGCTAGCTTTTATTTAATTTCAGCAACATCATTTTTCCTCTGACTTTGACAGATGCCATGTGGCTCAGTTATAGGAACTGAGTATATCGACTCCCCGTGTACTTCACATCTTTCCCTCTCTACTCGACCAAATCACTTTTCTTCACTTTCCAGAGCTTTCACAGACTCTTCCACACTTATCTTACAGTCTGTATCAAACGAGATCAAAGTTACTGCCTTCAATCAGCCCATAACACTGGCCTTGATCACCTGCTCTTTACATTTTCAATCACACATTTCTGCTCCTTTCTCCCAGGCAACCCCTCACTCCTGGAGGAAACCCACCATCAGCCCCCACACAGCACTGCCATTATTCTCCTTGAGGTCCGTACTTTTTGTCCTGTTGGCTAATGATAATGACTAGGTGCACGGACGCTGTGTGCCATGCTGATCATCTTGATCTTACAGTTTCCTTGTAATTTTTGCTCTTTCTGCACATTCCTGTTATCTCTTGCCTTTGGATGCTGACCTCTTTGGGGCCAGGGTTGTCTCCGTACATTGTGTAATGGTAGTGCAAAATTAGCAACAATAATATCTAAAGAACTTGGAAGGATGAAGAATATTCATGTTCGTGCTTTTAATACAGCGTAAATCTGGTACAAGTGAGACATCACAAATTAGGTACTTATTTAGCAGCTTTTCACTGTCCTGTGAGGTAATAAGTTGGTTATTTATGTCTTTTATTCAATTTTTTAGTAGATATTGGAGTATGTTACCACAGTTACCTACTTGCTTACTAGCAGCATGTGTGCAGATTTAAAGATGTGATGATGTGATGGTATCTCTTCAAAAGGAAAATGGTATGAATTAATTAAACCTCTGAATTAGTGTATTATTGAAATCTTTTGGGTGGAAAATTTTATGCAGAGTTAAAATTGCCTTAATTCATTTTGGAATAAATATTTAATTTTAAAATATTAACACAGCTTTTGGGGACATTGCTATATCCTCTTATTAATTTTTTTTCTGGCTTCCTAGTTTGCCTGAGTAGGAAACTTAATACTAGGCGGGGGACAGAATTCTCTCACTGGCCTCTCTTCTGTTGATCTATGGGACGTGCTGGAGCCACTTGCTTGACTTCATGCCCAGACACATCTCTGGGGGTCTTGCGCTTGCCCAACCATGTTTGGAGTCATCTCCTGGGGGCTCCATGGCTGCAGCCGATGGTGCATGCTTCTGGGGCACGCATGTGGGTGGCAGGAGGCTGCTCGGAGGATTTTCAACATGCTGCACCACCGCTGCCAGGAGACTTGGGGCTGGCACTAACCCCAGTTAAAAGAGGGCTGGAGAAAAGGGATCACAGCTTGCACAGCTCATTGTCTGAATCCTCTTTATCCCTTTAGAGGAAGACAGATGACTAGATTTAGCAGGAGAGCTGGTAAATTGAGGCATTCCTTTGACCATCTTTTATCACCAAAACCCAACTACAGTTGTTGAAGGACTTCAGACGATGTGGCAGAATTCTAACACCATCTCTACTGCTGGAACATGTCTGCTATGTGCTATGAATATTTCAACCAAAAGCCCCCCCCCAACATTAACTTTATAGATGGCTAATTAATTATCCTCCCTATGGCAACTGAAGGTGGTTTTTATTAACTTGCAAATCAAAAGAAGAGTCTGAAAAATGACAAGCTAATTTTTTTAATAAGGTATGTCTTCTGTGTTTATTTGTATTTTATTACCCAGCAGTCTGAAAGTTATCTATTCAATTTGGGAAAACACATTATTGCGGTTTGAGTAATCTCCCATGAAAAAAAAAGAAAAGATTATTTTGCAACCACAGTGATGAAATATATTGTACTGCAGTCATGAGTATTCTAAACAGATACATATCTTTGCTTAATTTAAGTAAATCAGAATCTCACTCTCCCATTATAATAATCGTGACAGTAGTGTTAATGTTAATACAATCCTCATGTCAATTTTCTCCTGATATGGGACATTCCCAGAAGCTAGATTTCTGCCCTGCGGTTTCCTGCAATCATTTTTATTTTTTTTTACTTCTCAGATAAATCTTGGGCCTATTTCAGCAACAAGTGTTTTGCAATTGGTTTTGATGGAGCCAAGATTTCGCTGGTTCTCTCTAGTCCACAAAACCCAGAATTTTCCACCAATGTGAAATGAAGTTTGTACAAGTAACTCTTCTACATGAAGAGAATGAAAAACTACGGAGGAGCTCCTGCCAATGCTTGCTTCGTAACAAAACCATTCTGAGGAAGATTCTCAGAAATGAGGGTGAAAACTCGGGGTGGGGATATAATGACTGCTGCAACAGTTTTGTAGCTGTTTCTACCCTTTTCATGAGTAATGCTTACCACTTGAGGTCCTGCTGTTTCTGTGACTTTTCTCAAGAAGTAACAAGCTCTGTAATCCTGGCCAAGTTTAGCAAGGTCACTAATTGCAAATTGCTTTGATTTCACTTTTCAGCTTCTTGTCCCATTGAGTGCCCTCCTGTCTGGGACCATGCCTGAAGGTGGTGAAGCTTCCTGCCAGCGAGGGGCTGGTGCGTGTCTTTGAAGGAAAAGAACATTTTATCTTGCACTTCCACCTATATGACCAGAAGGAGCTATGCCTCTAGTTGTGTGGATCCATCTGCTATTTCATCCTGCTTTGGTGGGAAGCACCAGATGCATTCATGGAAGACGTTGGGTGCCCGTAGAGGGAAGAGGGGATTTCTCACCTCAAGGCCAGCCTTTTGAGAAGAGCTCAAGTCCTCTTTGAAGCAAGTTGCTCTGTTTTGTTGCCCTGCTGAAAACTTGACTAGAAGTCATTGGCTTTCCTTCTGAAGCACACAATGTTTTATAATCTTCATATTTCTTTTGTTCTATTGGCATAATTTAGAGATTTCTTTATTATTCATATTTATGTGTCAGTTCTTGAGGGAGTGTGGGGAAGACAAGATAGAGAGATTGTGCTGAAAGCAAGCTGTCAAGCTTAATATGGTGCATTTTTCATTTTCTGAAACTGTGGAAAGAAATATTTGCGAGGCAGTTGTTTGGACCGTCTCTGTTCTAGCTTTAGAAACCTTGGCATATTTATAATATTTGACTACATCAAAGGCATGAGTGCACGCGACTACTATAAATCTAGATAAATACAGCACTGGGCAATGCTACTCCACCCATGGTCTGCAAGGTGTCAGCAGGTACCCAGTGACAGCAGCTGCCAATACCCACAGCACCCATTGGGTAAGGGGTGTTGGTAAGGCCCCCGCTGCCTGCAGTAAGCAGGAGCTAGCTCATAAGAAAAGTTGGGAGCAGACACAAAGTCACATTGTTATTGATCCATCATAATTTTTACAGATTCAATATAGCTAGTTTGTGTCTACAATGAGAAAAACATGATTTTGGATAGCATTTTATCTGCCTGGATGATTAGTGTTTCATTTAGCATTCTGTTAACTGCCTGCCAGACACATAAGGGATGCGAGCTGGTGTGTAACATCTTTCTCCAAGACTGATATTTAAATATAAGTTGAGGGAAACTTTGTGCTAAGTAACTCAACGGCCAATTATATTGAGTGATTATATCGAGTATGCAAGAACCATGCCTTGGTGTATGGGTGGTTTGGTTTGGTTTGGTTTTAAATATCTACATAATGGGTCTTCAATGGAGAATCTGAGTCGGCTCCTAATTGCAGCAGATTCTTATGAACTAGAGAAGTCACAATGTTGACATGGAATGGAGCAGACTTGTTCAAGTGTTAGCTGACTTGCTGGAATTAAGGTCAGCACACTGGCACGGTGCTCTGCGCTGACCTGGTGAAGAGGACGGTGTTGAGTGTAGGACCCCACCCAACAAGGAGTGAACACGAATGGCAGGGACTGCTGATGCCCCAGCGCATCCCTTGGGATGTGCACTCTCCTTCACTGCTGCTCACACCCAACAATAAGACTCCACAGACTCCTACAAAGTTCTTCTCAGTTCTGTCTCAATGTCTTGCACTGATAATGAGTTTTCAATTCCCTGGGATAATTAGGCATAGTTTGAAAAAGACAGAAAGGACTTTGCCTTTATTTAGAAGGTCTCTTCCACAGCAGTAATAAATCTTGCTGGGATTTTGAGAGCGTGGATACAAGTTTTTTTTCTTCTTAATCACTCAAACTGTGGTTTCTCTCCTTGGAGTGTCACTGATAAATATCTTGCCTTTTCACATCATTCTGTTTAACTAACTTTTTTTTTTTTCACATGCCATCCAAAATCTATATCCCTACCATCAGTAAATGACATGAAAAACACTTGATTTCTTTCCAAACTGAGGAAAATGGAGAAATCCCCACCCTACCAGCTTCCACAGAAGAATGTCGCAATCACTTTTCTTTCTTTTTCAAATTTTCTTCATAACTTTGTTGCATTGCAAATTAAAGAAACTATTCTTTTCAGCCTTGGCACCAAACTAATTTAATTTCCATATTTTCATTATCTTCCTATTAACCACTAGTGCTCTACAACAAAGAAACTATTTGAAATATATAACACTCCAGCCATTCTGTGCTGCAAACTCTCAGGGGCACCTCGATAAATTACATCCTCATAATAAAGAAGGTAAGGGGAAAGGGTGGCAACAATAGATTTTTTTTTTTTTTTTTTCCCCGCCCACAATAGAATGAAATGGGAATTTGATCTGATGCAACATGACTTGCTTATAGCACAGATAGAATATCAAATCATCCCTACGAAATTTAAACCTTGCTAGAATCCCCCTGTTGTATCCATTGTTCTGCTGAAACCTTGAAGACCATGTATAATAGTTTGCAAATTGGGATTTAGTTGATATAGTTTATTTTTTTTCAGCTTGCTCAATTTAATTATCCTCAGCCTACAGTCTAATTTATGTGTGTTTGATGTCACTATTCATTAGCAGTACAGATATGGCCTGGAAAGTGACCGTAAAAAAAAAAAATAAAAATGCAGCTGAGTTCCTTTCTTAAGCACACTGCACTGGTTATATACTGGAATTGTGTTACAGAATGGGTTTGGAACAACACCATCAGAAAAATTACTACCTAGAGAAGCATAAGAATGTGAGTTTGTGTAAGAAATGTCTGTAAAAGTTGCAGTATCAAAAGGACATGGTTCTAACTCTGTGCCAGGACACACATCTGATTCATTAGCTGTCACTTAGAGGAGAGACAGACAGACAAACCCTAAACTAGAGTTATGATTTTCAAGGTCACTGGCCAAATTGAAAGCCTGGCAATACATTTAATTGTGGGTTACTGTGAAATGGATTTGTTTGGGTTTTTTTCCTCCCTTAAATGAAAATTCCTTACGATGTTTTTAAACAAATGTAAGGTTTTGTATATCTAAAATGAAATATTTGGGTTCTTTTTTGTTTTGAGCACAAACTATGAAATGAAGGTCACTTCCATCTGAAAAAACATTTTCAAAATGTTTTTGGTTTTCATTTGTGTGGTTTTTTTTAAAAAGTACAAATATTTCTGCAATCAAAACAGCTTACTGTCACACACAGAAACTTGCAGATTAGTTTTGATTAAGCAAAATACACATTTGTGAGAAAGTTGTAGACATTGGTTTGGCTGCCTCCTCCTAAATACTGCCTGGTATTAATGAAACAACACACCCAACCCAGGTCCCAGCTCAGGAATCCTTGAGTTTGTCAGAGACCAAATCAAGGCGCTGGCTCTGCTGGTCCATCCATCTCTGCAAGCACAGGTGAAACCCAATATTGTTTTATGGCTGCCCAAGGCATAAGCGAAGGAGGTTTTCCAGTTCAGGCCCATCCTGCTGGCAGGGAAACACCTGCTCAGGAAAATCCTTTCAACACAGTTTCCTCTCTCCATCCTTTTGTCCCTGGGTGAGGGGGATTAGTAAACCCCTGGAAGTGGGAACGCTGAACCCATTGCTGTGTCCTCTCTGCAGCTTGTTGCTCCCTACGAGCTGGCATGGCCGAGCTATGGGGCAGGCTCAGCTCTGGGAGGTCCAGTTACCTGCAAGCAGTCTTTGCTTTAGGCTATATGCTTTTACCTTCAGTATGAATTCTTGCATGACATAATATTCACTGGGAAATTAATAAATAACTCATTAAAAACAAACAAAAAAACCCCCTCCCCCTCTCCCCACCAAGGCCAAATTCCCTGCTGGGGTAGAGCAAATGGTGCTATGCCTGCTCATGGGAGGTCTCGCTTGGTCTCAAAATCCTTCCTTGGGTTTAGCTGAAATCTCTGGTTTCAGGAGCGTGGCCTGTTGCCCTCGTTTCCCCAGCCATGGGGCTGAGAAGGAATTTCTCAGTGCCTGATGCTTGCCAGCTGGCTGGGGCCGCTGCTATGGTGGGGGGATCCCACGGGCTGGCAGCAGGTGCCGGCGGCTGCCAGAGATGCACTTGGTCCCAGCGCCGCAGCGACCGTCTGAGTGATGGGTATCGCTTGCACGAGGAGTGGCTGAGCTCTGGAGCTTATGAACTATTGCACGTCAGCGTAGCAATTGCTCCCAGTTATCTGAATTAAAACCCACGTGTTCTTACTCTGAAAAATACAGCCCGTGTAGCTATTTTAAAGCAGTAGAGTGAATCGTTATATGTATCAATTAAATCAACCTTTCCAGTGACAAGTGAATATTTGATTTTTCTACCCCCAAAGGACAGTACATACCATATTAAACTACAGTGATATTTTCTAATAAATTATCTAGCTGACATCTTGCCTCTGAAGGGGAAAGGGAGACTGCTAACAAAGAAGACAAAACCAGCTCTTCCCTATTTATTCCTCATCTTCATTATGCATAATGGAGATGAAGATCTTGATGCTCTGTACCTTCTAAATGATGATAGCTGGGAGAGGAGGAGTTAATTTACTGCTTGCACACACACAGATATATATTTTTGAAACTTGTACAAAGCAGTCACACAGTCAACCTCAGTTTTGCCCTTCCCTCTTCCTTCCCCTACCCAGAAGCAAACAGTTATCTCAGTGATAGTTAACAAAATTCTAGGTCAGATTCTTCTTGCTTCGTACAGAGCTTCACATGAGGTGGGAAATTACACTGGCTGGGCAAAGAGACCACATGAAGTTTGCTCGCTCAGGATGGACACTGTGTCTGCACAGGAGCTGGGATAAATGGAAGGGCTGAGTATGCTTTATTTCGGTCTTGGGGATAGCCAGGAGAAGGATGATTTATCCCTCAGCATCTCTTTCCTCATTTGTGGAGATGGTGATCCCAAACATTCCTACTGGGGCTAAGGATTGGTGAAGAGCCAGAAGAAAGGCTGCGTGAGGAGTATTTGTCAGACCCGAGGGAATACTCATGAGGCTTCAGAGAGGATTTCAGTGGTTTGCAACGTTCAGGAGAATTACTGAAAAGATTAAAATGGAAATAGTAAGTTCTTGAATTAATTCAACATTTTGACCAAGTAAGCTGGAGGAGAGGGAGATACATGACAGCTGGTGGAACAAAGTTTCACAAACTTCAATGAGTTTCACTGGCAAAAGGCCTTTATTGAGTCTTCTTGTTTTCAAAACCACAATAGAATCTACTAAGGGACCAGGAACCATGCAGTGGGGCTCCTGTAAATAAGCGAGCAAAGCAGGAATCTCAGAAGACAGTTTTGAATGAATTTAGGCTGAAAATACTTCTCTGATTCACTTCATATACACTTAAGAAAGTACTTCTTGGGACTTGATTCCGCTTGAGCACAATACATTAACTCATTCTTCTGTTTACTTGGTGCTTATTTTGTACTATTATCTATTTATTAGTAGTTGTATCAACCAGTTACATGCAATTTAATTCATTTCAAGTAAGCTTTTTGAAGAAATTTTTGTGCTACTTTATCCCAGTAAAACATGACAGAAGAATTGGTTTGACGGGCTGTGTTTTCCCTGCTTCCACCTCCAAAAGGGTTTTCACAGCTCTCAAAGAGGAGTTGTTGTGGTTTAGTGCCTCAGAGCTGAAAGTAAATGGCAGCTCTCCACAGGGAAGGGTATGTCTGAATACGGCTCAGCCTTCTGTAGATTGCAGAATAACTGCAGGAGAAGCCTTAATTGAGTGCAGGAGGAGGAAAGCAAGCAAGCAAGCCCTTGACAGGTTGAAATGTTTTTCTATAGTAGCAGCATTTTAGCGACACTTGTTAATGAAGATGATTGATTGGAAAATGAGTCAAAGCTTTTACATCTTTAAAAATGATATTTTTTTTTCTTCTTGAAAGTGGATTCCTCATCTGATGATGAAGACAAGAGAATTTTCCTTTGCACCTCCAAAGAACTGAAAGTTCCTCCAGGCTGAATCTGAGAAATGCTGCATAATTACGCACAGGACACCTGGTGCAGTTTGTGTGACAGGCAGGAGGAGGCATCTGCTTTGCTTTTGAGAGACAGAGAATGATTAAAAAAAAAAAAAAAAGTGCAATATCTTTTGTGCTAAGTGTTTAATAACGTCTTTTGTCAAACAAATTAACACTCGACACCCTCCCTAAAACCCAACCAAACAGCTGGAATATTACATAATGTGACATATTTTTAGACAATACGTATTGGTCCTTCTCATGAAAAATAATGGAAAAAAGTAAATAAATAAAAGTAAATAAACATTTTCAAACAATTTTATTGTCTATTCTGATGGAAGTGGTAATCATCGGTATTGGTAGGGACGGTAAAAATAATGGTAACTATATTAATATCCATCTTCCACTTATGTCTCACTTCCAAACACATGCAGTACATGCTAAGAAGATACATGGCATCAATGTAACATTAATAAGAGCTCAAATATAAAAAATTCCCAAAGTGAAACCTTTTCCACCACTTAATTTATATTTGCTGCTTATTTATATTTAATAAATATAATATATCTTTTGCTGCCTACCTATGTGGCTGGTGCTCATAAATAAAATACTGACACATTAGAATTTGAACAAGAAGAAAGGAAGTGAATATATTTTTTAAATGTTTAAGTTATGTGAGGCAGAACAAAGGTAGTTGGTAGGCTGTATTGCTTTCTGTCCGTTCAGGCTTACAGCCTTACTGTTGCTGCATGCATGGTTTACACGCTTTCAAATTGTTTGGGCTTTAACGGTAATAAAGATTAAGAAAAATTAAAATCCAGTGAAGTAGAAAGCTAAGTTCTCCCCACACATAGCCCTTTTTATTTTTTTTTTTAATGGGTCTGTTTCAATCAAAATTTTCAGTTCAGAAGCTCTGACCTCAGATAAACAATGTATTTTATCATAACTTTGAATGAATGAGTGTTCTTCATGTGCTCAATGTCAGCTGTGTATGTAAACACCTCACTGAACCGAGGCCTCTGAAGTCTCCACACCTCCTGTTCTGGTGACTTGCAAACCACAACTCTTTTTTTCAGGGTCACATGCTATGTTTTTTGTCTTTAAAGGATGGTAGGAGGGACTGAAATGATTTTTCCTCTGTTGGTCTGGCTCTATCCTCTGAGTACACGATACAACTCTGGGCTGGATGCCTCGGTGATCTGCTGATCCTTGGATCTCTTCACAAGATCTGCGTGGAGAGACATAGGGAGGATGTTTCACTCCAGCTCCTGCTCTCTTGTTTGCAATCCTCTGTGGTGGTTCAGTAATCCTATGAGCTAACAATAATAATATCAAGTGTCATTAGCAATGACTTTTTAAATCATCATTATAATTCTTATTCTGAATAGCACTTAAAGCACATTTTTATCTTTTGTCAAAAATAAAGTGCAGCCTCATAAATATTTAACTTGTCTGATTAAATTATCCATGCTAAAACAGATAACTGGGCACTTTAATAAGCTTAAACTAGGATCTTGGCTGTTATTATCCCCCTGGAGAAGAGAGAGAATGCAAAAAAACTTCCCCTGGCCCAGATGACCCATGCATCGTTCGGGCCCGGAGCAGGCAATTCTTATCAAACCTGAACGAGGCCTCAGAAACCAACACAAAGTTGATGATAATTAGTAGCAATCCTTGTCTGTCTTTATGGCTCTCCAGACAACAAATGTTAGGAGAGGTCAGAAAGCCTGCATGGCTCCTTCGTTGTGCAGCCAGACAACCAAGGCGGGGAGAGATGGCGGTGGCTGTGCTGGTGCCGCTGGAGGCAAGGTGGAGCTGTGGTGCCTTGGAGGCAGATCACCAAACTGGCTTCCTCTGTGTAAAGCCCCTTTCCTACACTCAGAGACACTTGCTCCACCTCTGCACAGGGATTTTTGGGGCTGGAGAGGACCACTATGGTCTTCTCTTTAGGCACACTGAAACACGCCAGCTGTGGGATGCCACCCAGCTCTCTTTGTGTCAAGCCCTCTGGCTTGCAGCTGGATGAAAGTGTGGATTTTTTGGTTGATAAAAATGAAATTATGATGGCAGCTGCTGTCTTTTTCTCTTTGTGTTCCTGGACAGTGTTGAAACAGCCTCTGAGTCACCTTCTGCTGCCTCCTGCAGCCATTGCTCTTGCCCCAACAGAGAAATCTTCTGTACCTCTGTCCTGGCTCCTCACCCTGAGTCACTGTGAAAGGTGTGTACGAGCACCTGCACCCGGTCATAACCCTCTAGCAGGCAAGAGAGCATCTCCCAGAGCCACTTTCAGTCCAGAATTGCAATATATTGCCATTTCCTCACCTCGACACCTGGCAGGTATAAAGTACATTCTGGGGTTTGGTGCAACCTCAAGGCCTTGTTGAAGGAGGGAGGGCAAGCAGATGGGCTGCACCTTGGATCAGGGAAGGACAAAGATTTATGGGTGTCACGTTTGGGACAGAACCTGAGACAAGGCAAGCTTGAGGGGGAAGCAAAAGAGGAACAAGAGTGGGAGAAGAGAAAGATTTGTTTGATCCCAGCCTCCAGATCACTTGCTGCTGACTTGCAGTGAGTCACTAAGCCTTTGGCTGTGCTCCTCAGCTTTTTAATATCCTGTCCAAAATTCTTCTGCCCCTCCTTGTTTTCGAATAGCTTCTGCTACCCACTCCGCACCATCTCTGCTGTGGCTCTGCCAAACAGCTGCAGCGAGTACAACCGTGAGCCAGAAGCTGGTCCCCTTCATCTCAAACAGAAAGAAGTGGTTTGAGATTACTTAAAATTGCACACACAGCACTGGGCAAGTGTGGACTGGGTTAAAATAGAGAGGAGGCAAGAAAGATTCCCATTGCAACCTGTTAGAACGAATAAAGTCAGAATAGAAAATTTGGAGCACAAGAGCAAGAGACACGATCTGATTTTATTTGCAGTCCCTTTGGTATATCACAAGAAATGAAGCAAAATGTCCTCAATGTCCTTCAGCAGCAAAAAAATAACAATTAAAAAGAAAGCTCTTCATGCACATCTGAAAAAAAAAAAAGTTGGGCTGAAAATAAAAGAAAAAGCAGGGCAAGAAATATAATTAACAGACTTATTACCTTGGGAGAGAACAAGAGTTTCATAACTTCACAGGACAGGAAGGATTTAAATGCTACGTGGGTGCCTATATGTCCCTGCGCACGCAGATCTCTAGCTCTATAGCTGTGCTTTTGTGTCTGCGTCTAAGTATAGAAATGGGGAGTTGGCAGGACTCAGGACTCGTGTTGCTGCGTTTATATGTAAAATGTATATGCGTTATTTATACATTTGATATGAAACATGGAACAAGCTGTCAGGAGCAGGTGTGGGGTATGTGTGTGTGAGAAATGCTTAATATATACTTTCTCCCTCCTTCCAACTTACACAAACACACCCAACTCCTCTGACTACATTTCCACTCCATTTTAGGCCAAATGCTCCCAAAGCCACTGAGTGCTCTGCACCCTTCCCTGAAAACAAGACGCTAACGAATAATAACTGAGAAACCATCATCCTGTAACTTCTCCTCCTTCTTTTTTTTTTAAACCAGTTTCCACAATTTTGCTGACCTTCAGTTTTTCAAAAGAGAAACTTCAAGCAAAACTGCAGGTACTTGCCTTGCTGAGGAAAGAACATAAAAAGTCAAATGTAATTGTTAGTCTGGCAGGTAGAGCAGGGGCCTCCTTCTTAATTAATCTTTAATGTCATTAATTGGTTATCTGCTTGGTGGCAAGAAAAAGGGTAAACACTGTTCACAAATCAATTTATTCTGGTTCTTACCAGCTTGTTTTCAAGGGAATAAAACCAGTTATGAACATCGCACTGACTGGACACCCAGGCTTTACAGATGGAGAACACCATTGGAACAACAAAATATCCAAGCCATGCTTGTTGTTGTGGGGCTGCTGATTGAGTTTCCCTTGCTGGTAGTCAAGTTTAAAGAGAGGTGTGCGATAGTGTGCCGCAATGAGAAGGTCTTGGGGTGGAGTATGTAAGATCTGTTCAGTAGATACCATAGATGGCTTCTGGTGAGGTCTCCGTGTTCGCGCAGCCATTGGTGGTGCAGCAGAGAGCTCTGCCGGGCTCCACACAGTCCATGGCTTTTCCTAAAGATCAGGGGAATGGTCTCTGCATGTGCGTGTGTCTGTAAACTATTATTCCAGAGCATCTCCCAAGCTCTATCTTCTATTTTAACCCTTTTCCTCCTGCCAGAATTGGCCTACCAGAGCTTAGTCCTATGCCAAATAAGCCTGAGATGCCCTTTAGTTAGCTACTGCCCACTCCATATTCCCAACTGCCTTTAGGAAACTTCAGTTTGCATTATGTCAGTGTGCCAGTGTCCTACACCAGCCCTCTGCTTCGGCTCGGAGAAAGCTGGCAAGCGAGCTGCATGGAAAAAGTTCTCCTGAGCGTTGAAAATGGCCTTCAGGACTAAGCAAAACATCAGCCTTCACTGCCCTGACCTTCAGAGCAACTCAAACCACCTGGTAAATCAGCCTGGTAATTTAGGAAAGCTGGGATTAGGGCAGCAGGAAGCCTTACAAATTATCAGTGAAGAGGAAGGGGGGAGGTTTTTCTCTGGTTAAAGCCAGGAGCTGATATTTAGTTCTGCCATAATCTCATCTGCGATGTTTTCTTTATTTTAAGGAAGAAAATGCTCCTTTCTAGGAATTCCTTTTGGAATGATGAGACCTTTTGGCTTGTGCTACTGTGTGCCATACAAATGATAAGAGATGCGTGCCAGCAGCAGGGTTAGGGACGATGTAAAAGAGCAGTTCTGCGGGAGGAAGAGGAGCTTGTAGGGCAGTGAAGAAGGATGATTTCCCTGCTCAGCTCTGTGCAGAACCTGCAGCACGAACTGGGGTAAGTCTTTCTGTGGGATTTGTGGATTGATAATCTTGTCCTGGTCCTGCTCTTGGTGCACGGTGTTTCAGAGAGCACAAGGATCAGGTAACGCTACTGCAGGAGGTGGCACCAGTCGCCAGTCCCCTCACCTGGTCCAAAGGAGATGTGGTGGTATTGAAAGGGCAGAAGCCACAAACGCAAATAGCTGGGCATTGCAAGGTTTCTTGCCAATCCTAACCTTTCTAAGGGCTTGTTAATTTAAAACATTTTGAATATATTTGACATCTTTTGCTCCTGCTGAAGGACTTTAAGGCCTATTCTGTGGCTCACAGGAGAGATAATGGGCTTTGAATTTTAGCCATGAGTGTTTAACCTTTGATAAAACATCTGCTTTGGATGTGAATTTGTGGTGCTGTGCCTTCTGCAACTGCAGAGGCTGGACCCAGCCGCTTGGAGTTAGGCACACGTAGACACAGACTTTAATTCCTTCAGTAGGACTATTCCTTTAGACAACACCTTCATTCAAATACCCTGTGGCGTTTTGTGTTCCATTGTGACAGTTTTGAACGCTCTGCTTGCAGTGTTTGCATGTCTAATGTGATGGTAGTTATGAATCCTTCAACATTGTCTCTCAAGTGGGTTGGAGTCTCTTTGTGTCCTTTTACTCTTAAAATTCCCTAAGATGGGGAATAATTTATCAGCTACAGTTGGGATTTTCAAAGATTGTCTGAAACTTACATTACTCTTGTTTGAAAATGGCTTTAACTTAATTGCTTGTAACTATCCAAGAGGATAATACTCTCACTGGTTGGGGCAATCAAGAAGCCTTAATTAGCTCTTTGAAGA
>WHYT01017948.1:224162-243927 GCA_009806455.1 Tetrax tetrax
TTTTTTTTTTTTTTTTTTTTTTTTTTTTTTTTTTTTTTTTTTCGTCTTTTCCTGCAGATAAGGACTTCATAGTGCAACTTGGTTCCTAACCTTGCATTCTGCTCTTATCTTTAGGCTCTGGTTGTTTCCCTACCAGAAAAGTGTAAACTAGACTCCCTAAGACCAGGAAGAGATGCAAGGCTTCATGAGATGTAAGCTGGAAGCCTATGCTGAAGGCCCCAATGTGTGCTGTTGAGATGGCACAAAGAGTGCTTCAAAAAGACTTTGAGATCCAAGACTTTGAGGTCCAAGCTCCTACTCCTGGGCATAGGCCACCACTGCTTTCATTGAAACCATTTAAGAAAAGATCTAAGTCTGAGGATGGGGCTCTGAGTCACTTGTTTCTTTCAGTAATGAAACAACTTCCCCAGGGGCTTCAGTTTCGCAAGCCCAGCTCTACCCTGTTGATTAAGGAATCCCATGACTTGGACCACAAGAAGTTTTTCATTTATTTCGGATACAATTAAAGGCAAAGAAATTTAGTGTGTAATTTGCTGGCAAGCTGCACCCTCCACCTCCTTCCCATTACCCCCTAACCCTTATGCTTGTTTTCCAAATTTGGGTAATGATGAGACTCGAGGGAGATGTGATTTATAACTTGTCTGTGGCTTGGCTAATGAAGAAGAAACAGGCTTGGTTTCCATCTGGACTGTGGTTTTATTTATTTTCTTCCTTTTACTTTAAATAAAGGAAGGTGAATTTTTCTTTAAGAAATTACTGCAAAAGTAAACTAACCTGAGTTTACTGGTCGTGAGAGTGTGACTTCTAAACAGCCCTTGTCTAAATGAATACTTGTTGCTTACATAAAGTATATTAACATCAGGAGAACATCTTCAAGATGTGCAGCACCTTGAAGAGTTAGGAGTTTTTGCTTACAGGAGCAGCTTGCTGAATGCTAGCGGTGCAAGAACTTTTATGTGTGGCCTCTACCTGTATTTTCTTGCTAAGTGAAGTGTCTAAACAATTCCTTCTGAAGGGGAAAAAAAAGTGTTGTAAGTGTAAGGAAGATCTAGAACTGCAGCTGAAAGAAGTCCCTGGCCTTGTAGGAGATTTGTTGTGCAGATAAGCAATGCTACATTGAGAAAAGCCGATGGCTTCCTTTCTAATTTATCTTCTTCCAACAAGCCAAGAGCTGGAGCTAAATGCTTTGCCTTTGGAGGCTTTCCAGAAAGATACAAGAGGCTGCAAAGGCCAGCATCTGATAAATGGAAATGAAAACACCACTTGAGAGACTAGCAGAGACAAAGCAAGGGCAAGACCAAATAGCAGGAGTTAGGCAGTTTATGCTCTTTTGGGATTAACTTCTAACAGTATAGGCTGCTATTTCTGGGCAAATGCTATCAGTTTGACATCACGTAGTTCTTCCTCAATCCACTGACGTGCTCTCCTCGGTGCTTAGGGGGTTCCTGCGTCTCCAGTGATTTCCCTGCAGTCTCCTGCAAGGCTTGTGGTGGCTTTTGGAGCACTGCAGTGAAGGATGAGGATCCCTTCCACATTACAAAGCCTCAGCACCAGCTGTAATATTTTCTTAATCTTCCAACAAAATTAGAAATCAATTTGTAGCTAAGCTGTAGGAGACACAAAGAAGCAGTTGGACAGGCTTCTCAAGTTTTTCTTCTGCTTCCAAATGACCTTGAATCTTCACAATATGTTTCCATATGTCCCTAGGCCATGACTTTAGAAAATGTACATATGTCTCTAGCATCAACAGGGATGGTGTGAAAATGAAGCTAGGGTAGAAAAAAGAGCTGTAACCTCCAAGTGGAAGAAAATTTCCTATTCTGTTGTACACAGGAGCTTGGGTCTGTTTTCCCTGTGTGAAATTTATCCCTGGAGCACAGGAAGCCCACCAAAAATCCTCCTGAGGTCCTATTTTGAGAAATCAAATGAGTCTTCTCTAAGCAGAAGACCAGAACACAAATTCCGTCTTGTTCTCATTATTTGTCCCATTGAATGTTAGTAGGACTTGTTGAAAAAATATTGTGTTTTGCTTTTCAAGTTGTTTGCTTCGCTGGAGGTAGAGGCCATTTCACTTCCAATCCAAAATCTGCGGCGCACTCAACATGTGTGCCGCATTGCAGTTAGGCACACCCACGCACCACACATAATTTGGGGGGTGGGAAGTGGGGTGCTTTTGTTCTTTCTCAGATAGACTTTTCTTTAATCTAACAGAAGACATGCAGACAGAGAGGACACAGCTGTTTGAGCAGTAGAAAACTGAATATGTGCAGTAACGGATGACAGTAACCCATCCTGTCTCCCATCAGTCCTGAATGTATATTATGTCATGTTTGCTGCCTGCTTTTCTTAAAGGGATAAAAAAAGATATTCAGGAAGGAGCCATTTGTTTAGACACAAGCATGAGGAACAACTGGATGCCTGTGTCTGGCCCTCCATTGCTATCATGTCTAAGAGGCCCCTCATGCATTGGATCAGATATGAAGTCTTTCCTTTTTCTTTTCCCTTTTCATAAGACTGCAAATGCTTTGTCCTAGTTCAGTAACTGATATATTTCAATTCCTTGGCCCGGCTGCTGAAGCTTGCTAAAATATATAATCTTATTAGATCCTGTTACACTGCTTTCTTGTTGACCATATGGTGGCAAAGTTCTGAGAAAGGAAATAGATTTAGGAAAGAAACAATGAGAATTGTTCCTGCTTCTGAATGATATATGGGGTTTACTTAGTTCCTACTGTTTCCTGAAAGGGCACTCTGGAGAGTAAATTACTCTGTTAATGGTGTCTAAAGACATGCTCCTAAAATAGCTTCTGTCCTACTGTTAATAAATAATCTGCAAACATGTCACACTTCTCAGCTTTTCATTATATTAGGGAGAATACAGAATTCTCACAGTCCTGTTCCTGGGTGTGCATTTAATTTTATTTAGCTTCCCTCCTACACTAATAAATAGAGCTTTTCTCTCCTTTCAAGGAAAAGACTTCCATAGATCCATGTTCTTTAGCCTTTTTTTTTTTTTTTTTAATCATAACTATCTGGTCCTCAAACCAGCCTGTGCCTCTTCTTCCTCTTTTTTTTATTTTAAAAAATTTCTGATTTTTTTTTTTAGCAAACCTGAGAAGTATTAAAATCAACAATTTCTAACCTCTTGAACTGAGGTCATAGGACTGTCTTAGGCTCTTGGCTTCTGCTCCTTGATGAAATGAATCAGTGTGTGGGAACCACATGTCCTATCACAAGCACATATTGGGTGAACCAAGACCAAACTGCTGTCATTTTTTGACTTACAGAACTTGCTGACATTGAAAAAATGAACAGACTGAAAGCACGAGTGAGAAAGGGGATTATCTTGATCTATCAATGCATTCTGCTTGGAATGCACAAACAGTACAGATGACAACATCTCGTAGCTAAAGAGATTTTCATTTTGTTACTGACACTGGTCTAGACTGAGTGATGTTCCCCTGTTCCTATGTGATCCTAGCTGTTTAGCCACTCTACCCTGGAAAGATGTGGTTTGGCTTCCAGGAGTTGTTTAATTTCTCTTCTCATCTTTGATCTTTCACTCTCTGGGTTTTTCTCTTGCACTGTCTGTAGCTGTCCCTCTGTGTCACCTCTGAACTGCAGCAGATTTGGCAGGGAGCTTGGTCATGGAGCTTGGTCACAGAGATGGTTTCACTTCTTAGAGTTCTTTGTTCCTTTTCCCTAAGCAGGACACATCCATCCACAGTGAGTTGGGAGTCACCCTGGAGCAAGCCTGTGGGTACGGCCATAGGGTCTGTGGGGTGCTGGGATGGCAGAATTCCTGGCTGTAGGGTATGGAAGAGATGGCAGCTGCAGTTCCTCTCGAGTTCTTAGCACTGTGTTATGTAATGTTTATATTTTTTTAAAAAAGGGTTGTTTTGGTTTTTTTTTTTTTTCTGTAGCTGAAAAAGAACAGCACTTCTTACAGCTAAGGTTTCCTCCGGAAGACAGTGTAACAAATTGTACCTCGAGATGAATAACAACCAGGCTAAAATTTTGGGGATGACTTTTTTTTCTACAATTCTATGACTTGTCCCAAAATTTTGCATTCGTCTAGATAAGTGTGTAGATAAGGATTAAACTGTCCTCTGTATGAACATCGATATGAATACTCTGGCTGATTGTACAATCTGATAAATAAGAATGGGACACAAAGTCTCTCTTGCTTTTTCCTGCTGCTCCCTTTCTAAAAAAACAAACTAATAACCCCAACTATCTTCCTAAAAGATGCTTTTAATAGGGCTGTCATCTGCCTTTACTTGCATTTTGTCTTCTCTGGTGTCATCGCTGCTGAAAACTGCTATCACAAGGTTCCTCATCCTATTGCAGTCGTGTAGAAAAGCTCGTTCCAGTGACTGTGGCTGGGGAGAGCTGGGCACTCTTGCTCCATTGCCAGTATTAACTGGTATCACCTTTAATCATCTCCATTTTATGCTTTAATTTTACCTTTCAAAATGCCAGACGTGATCTCATCAGGAATCTCCTGTGATGTGTTTTGAGGAAGGCAATCCCAGCATGCAGAAGTCCTAACCGTTATTCTCCTCAGTAGCACAACAGCTCCATAAATGTGCTGCCGGAGGGCATCAGAAAACCTTAGCAGACCTCAAAAACCCTGAACACAGGGAGTCCACAGGGCTGTCTAAAGGCTTGTTGTACCAGCCACAAACCAATATTTAACTGATGATTGTTAACCAGAAGCTTTTTTGGGTAACTATCCGTTCCTCTTGCTTTCCTCTGAAACAGTTCATCCTTGTCTCCAGAAGTGACAGGTATCCAGGGTCAGATGAGTTATCCAGCATGGCATGTCCCATGTGCATGGATGAAGTGAGCATGGGAAGACGTCTTGAAGTGTAATCAAAGTAAAAATGGAGATCAAAAGTTCTACCTCTTGCAGATGTTGAAGCCACTACCTGGCTCTTCATCATCAATCCCTCCCAGAGATAAAATGACTAGAGTCATAAATGTTTTAAAACAATTTACTGGCCTCCTTAGAATAATTAAATGAATAAAATCATCAGCCATGCTCATCTCTCTCCTAAACTAGTTATAGTGAATCTACAAAGCAGAGGAAGTAATGGGATTTAGGAAACTGTCAGTTTTGCAAAGGTGCTGCTTTTTTTCTTTTTTTTTTTTCTTTTTCTTTCCTTCCCTCATACTGTTTGCTTTTCCCTAGCATTGCCCTTTACACTGATGAATAAAGGATGAAGCCCCAGTACTAGTTAGATTAGCATATGTCTCTTCATTTGGAGGCTTTTTGCCCAGGTAAAGCCTAGACTGACTTTATTATCTATACTGAGGCTTTCTGATGAAGGATCAGCGTGCAGGATTTCTTGGTCCCATCCTGCCTTTAGAATGTACAGACTAAATTATCTTGTTATTTCTCAAAATAGTTCTGATCTGACAGCATTTAGGATCTGATTGTCTTTAGCATTTTGAGATGCTGGATGCTACTCACTGGTTGTGTTTACTTCAAAGTTTCTTAATGGGAACGGAAAACCTTTTATCTGAAGAGACCTGAAAAGTGCTTTGCAAATAGCAATTAACCTTCATGTCATTCCAGTCTGCTGTCAGCTGTTAACCTTGTAAGCTCTCTGCTCAGTCCTTTCCCTGTGTGTTCAGTGCCTGAACCTTGATTTAATACATGAGATGTTACCACAGTTAGTAAAAATCCTCTCTTGACCCAGGTTGAAGCTGGAAGCTTGCAGGTCATTTCAGTTTATAACATAAAGGGAGAAAGAAAGTTTTGTGGACCCTAGGTGGATTCTGAGTGGGAAAGGATAAGTCAGGATTTGGCTTTTCCCCCCCTCACCCCCCACCCCCTCTCTTTTCCCATCCAAATGGTTCTATCTCTCTAAGAGTTTCAATGTCTTAAAGGAGTTTTAAGGCTTTGCATGGCAGAGCCATGATTGATCTCTGCTCCCTTGGTGAAATATTTTAAACTGATCAATAACTGCTCCTTTTGTTTATAAGTTAATTACCCTCCGAATAGTGGAAACGGGCAGTTGGGAGTTGATCTGATATCTGTAAGTTTCTTCCTGCTCTGCCTTTGAGGAACACAATGAGATAGTAAACATCAGGCATCAGTCATAGTTGTTCCACCAAAATCGTCAGCTGCACTAGGACAAAAATTATGTTAATACTGTGGCCAACTAGTTTCCCAATGTGCACGTCTCCATAATATCTATTTATTAGCTGGGAGGACTGCAACAGCTTTCCTGCCTCAGTTTTATTGTCTCTTCCAACACTAAAATGCTGTGTGATCTTGAGATCTTCATCGGCCACTGAGCTTCTCCGCACCTCCATTTTCCAGTGTTAAAGCAGGGATACAACAGTGACCTGTCTTTCAAGGCTGAGGAAAAGGTAGATCTCTATCTGCAGATCACTTCTAAATTCACAGATGAATTTGCCTCTAAGCTGTCACAAGCTTAGAGGCAAATTGCTTCTGCGCTGGGGTCCTGATCGGCTCCTTTTGCAATAATCTTCCAAGTTGCCTTGTGCAGTGCGCCTATTTGATACAGATGTATTAATTATTGCTGAAGTAAATGTGTTTGTACTAGCCACTGGATGTCCTATTTTAATTTTGCTATCACACCTCATTTTAAAAATATTAAAAAATTAGTGTGGTGGTACTTTGGTACTTCCCCCCTACCCTGCCAGTCCCCAGGCTGCAAGAAGAGAACTTATTTTAGCATAGCATAAAAAAACAAAGGGGATATCAAAGCAGGGAAGGATGACAGAGGTTATCCCTGTTTCTGGGACTCACGTGTAGTTTTATTTTCCTCAGTACTCTAGAGATTTTTTCATTCACTGAGCTTTATAAGAGAAATGGAAATGGTTTGGTGCTGATAGTGGGTTTAAGAGAATGGGTAAGTGTTAAATGGGAAAACTCACACTTCTGAAACAAGATTACTAGCAAATCGGAGAAGCTTGTACTGTTTAATGTACTCTGATGCAGGCAATTTAATGATGGCTGAGTGGCAGAGGGGAGAAGAGGAGCTGGTGTTTCTAATGACACATCTTAGGGAGCTGGGGACGGCAGTGGTGGGGTGTTCATGAAGGCCAGCCCTGCTCTAACAAGCTCCTGTTTCCTCCAAATATTTAAATACAAGCTGTAACGCTAATAGCTGTTTATGCTCCTTTCCTGTTGCTTTTGCTACAGGTAAAAGACACAAGGTCACTGAGCTGGGCTGTTTGCCAGGGAAGTTTAATTGCAAAATCTTAAGGAAAAGAAAATGTTTAGAGCAATGTGTCTCTAGGAATGGATTACATTTTCTTCTAATTATCCAGAAATATGAAAGCTGTGTGCAAGGGAATTACTGCAAGAATTAGCATGAGATTATGTAATTGCCCATTTTAACGAGGACCGAACTTACAAAGTGGCTGTGGTCTACTTAAGAATTGCTGGCACCAGGGAATGAACTGCATCTTGCTTTTTTGGGGGCTGTATCTGCTGCAGCCTGATTTAGCAGCTTGTTCTCTGTGCTGAGCTTGGCCTGAAAGGATAAAGTGCATCCTCTGTGCAGCGACGTGAGCAGCACCCGAGTGGAGCTGCCATTTCACCACAGATCTTTGAAAAATTCATAGGCTGGCAGTCCAAGCTCATGTCTCTTTGAACCAGTGAAAGCCTTTGCTCTCAAAATGCTTTTTTAAATACATTCTGTTTCTTGCCTGTTCTGTTGTACCTCTCGGCTGATATCACAAAGGGCTGGTAAGGAATTGGGTGTCCATTCTACGCATGGGAAAACTGCAAGTGAGAGAACTGAGACTACAAAGTGAAATCAGATCTGTGGCCTTCACTTTAATCATTAAAAAAAAATCTCACTGGAAAAAAAATGCACACAAACTTCACTTTCTACCTGTTTTCTAGGAGTGCTAATTAATGATTGCTCCAAGACTTTAACAATTTCTCCTTGCTCATTTTTGTTATTTCTGTCTAGACATCATCTTATCACTATTACTATCACTTAACCTCTCAGTAGTCCCTGTTCCTTGCTGTGGGCACACACGTGCACTGATTTTGCTGTTCTTGTGAGGACCATGCATCAGTATGAAGCTGTCGGAGGGCCTCTGGAATTTGTTCTGTTTTGTTGGGTGCTCCTCTTGAAACACAGCTCTAGTTTTAAGGAAAATCGTTCTCTTTGCACAGGTATTAATGAGTTAAATCTTACATATGTAATAACAAATTTTAACTTCTAGACAAGGTATTTTATTCCCCAGGGTTTCATAACCCTGTTACACAGGTGCAAGAATTGGTTCGTGTTTCAGGGAAACTTAGTCACCTCAGGGATGCATTATGTGTTACCTGCTAAATCCATCTATCTAACTTCTTATTCTGAGCCTACTCTGACCTTTGCAAATGCACCAGCATTTCCTTCCTACGTAGCTTTACATTTTCCATTGAAAATGAATTATGTCTTCAACCATCTACTTCACTTACACTATTTCCAAAGTTGCCTTGTTGAATATTATTATCTTTTGTGTGTTCATGTTTTAATTTGCATTTGATTTAGCTGCCTGGACCTTGCAGACTGACCTTGATCATCCTTGAAAAAAGAAAAAATCCAACCACCGAACAAACAAAAACACAAACCAACCACAAACTGACAACAATACACAAACTCATTCATCTATGTATATTAAAACTTAAGCTTTTTTAATTATTTGAAGAAGAAAAAATGTCTCCATGTTTTAACATAAACACACTTGTTTAGCTGGTGTTATAACAAGCTCCGTTTAGAGGTTGTGCTTCTGCCAGAACATTTGCCTCTCTGTAACATTAAATTACAGAGGTTTGAATTCTTCAGTCCATCTCCAGACCTATGAGTCTGCTGTGAACACTTTGTCATTTCTTCTGTATGCTTCAGTATTTTTTGTGTCTATAGCTTAGAAATTCCCACTAGTTCTAGCCCTAGTGAAGTCAATTGCAACAATTCCTCTGCTTTTATGTGGCCACAATGTTAATGGTGATGGTAAAATAACGTTGCTTCAGAACTTGCTAGTGACAGTAATACTCCCCGAGTCTCAACAGAGGAGGGGAAGAACTGAGCAGGTCCTCTGGGCTGTAATCAACTTCCCCCCCCCCTCCTCTGCTTTCCTGAATACATGCTCTGTCCATGGTATTGGGAAGTTCATCACAATTAAATATAACTGCCCGCAGATTTAAACTATTTTATTCCTCAAGGAATAAAATTGCCAACTAAGATCTTCCTAAACACTTTACAGACCAAACAACATCACCCTCTCGTGAGCTAAACGTACCTGCGTTGCATTCATCCAGGGATTTTTCACTACATGAAGTTCCTGTGATCAGATCATGGTTTTTATGGGTTCCTGCCTATCCAAAGTTCCCAGACAAAGGTTTCTGAGCAAAATTCGAAGTTGCTTATTCACATAGTAGTTCTGAAATTCCCTGATCCCTTCAATAGCTATTCAGTTAACCATTTTTTAATGTCTTATTTCTGAATCCTTAGTTCATGCATTCATACGTTTCTAAATTGCAGGACAGCTTTCTTCTCCTGATAAAGTTACTTCAGTTTTAAAATGAGGCACATCTAGCCCATGCATCTTGTTTTCTGCTGTTTGTTTAAGTACAGCCTTGTTTGTAGAAACACTTGCAGAGCACACAAAATTGCAAGGTAGAAGTGCTGAATCAAAACGTACGTCAGAACATGCTTAAGTGATCCTGGACAACTTTTTTCTTCTGTATTCAGTCTGCAAAGACTCTGGTGTCTGGATGGGACCTGTCAAGGAACAAAAAAAAAAAAAAAAAAAAAAAAAAAAAAAAAGTCTCAATACTTCGATCCTTCCACAAAGGATGGATATCCATGTATACAACTCCTGGAGAAAACTTCCCTCCATACGAGAACCCAAATGATTTCTTTCTTTTTTTTAATCATTAGAAAAAGACAAAAGATAAAATGTAAATCAAGCTATCCATCCCAGAAGATGGAGAAACAACAGAGTTCCCTGGGATGAACCGCTTTGTCCTGATGACTGAGCACAGATTTTATGACACTGGAATGGCGGGAGCATACCAGTTCTTGACTTGCTCATGGGCAGTAGCTTAGGCCTTGTCAGAACGTTATTCTGGTAGGATGAAAGGCATCCTAATTTTTGTTTCCTCCAGACACGTGACTGGGACAGGTTATAGATGAATTATGGAAGAGATGACTTTGATGGTTCTGTTTTGACACCTTGCTGTGGTTTTATTAAAATGTATTTCTAATAAAATGCAAAGAGGCATTTACATCAGTGAGAGTTTGACCCAAAGACCTTGCAGATATTTGTGGAGACACTGCTCTCATATAAATAGCTGTTTGTTCATACTCTTTCTCCTATTCACTATGGTCAAAGTCTGAGCTCATGTCTGTTTCTTAACACACAAAGAGCCTATAAATTCAGGGATGCTTGAGTCATTCTTGAGTTTCGTTAAGTGAAATGTTACATTATGATAAGACCAGGCAGTATGAATGTCGGCTTTTTAAGATCCTATCTCAGAAAAAAAAAATATTCTTTAGCTATTTTGAGCTTTGCCATTACCCTTGCAAATAAATCCTCACTATTAAAGAAATACAATATCTCCCATTACCAAAAAGCAGCAAATAGGATTTAGCTTGTGTTGGACAAGACACGCTGTCGTTTTTGTTTTTCATTACCAGAATAATTGTAGCAGATTTATTTAAGCAATCATTCATCAGCTAGTTTACAAAAGCTCCTGGGGCTGCTGCAGTTGTTGGACAGTTGACAGAATTATTTAGCTGATAAATACAAAAGATAATTTGATTCAAGTACGATTTCTGTGGGACTGAGAAAAACACAGCAGTTGTTTTGTCTCTCTTTGGACTAAAAGAGAATGCAGAATTAGATCTTGGAGTACGAGTAAGTTTCACAGTTGGCCTCTGGAAATATCCTGCTATTTAAAAAATAACTTTAGTCATTAGTCTTGCCTGTAATTAAATAAATATAGCTATGTTTTGCACTAATTATGCCCTCAGTCCAATAAAGCACTTAACAGGTGTATGACTTTAGAACATGAATAATCCTGCTGGTTCATATGCTTATGGTTAGATCTGTGCATAACAGCTTGGTTCACCAAAACACAATAAACACTTTAGTCTCCCTATAAGCAGTCATTTTTAGGTGTGTGCTTGAAATTAAGCATGTGTTCAATCGCTTTGCCTGGATGGTGATGAAAAATAGCTTGTTAAATTAACTACATAGTGGAAAGCTTTACTGGTCCAGGTCTGCTGGAGTAAGATTCAGAGGACCACATATTTGTAATGCAGTCAGTGGTACAAGTGACCTGATATAAATGCTATAATTTATTCTTGGTGCTAATTGTTGTGGCACTTGTGATACTGAATAACACTTTTGTTTGTGGATCAGATGGCTTAGAAAAAGGCAATAAGATTGATCAGGAGCCTGGAAAACATG
The DNA here is from genome assembly GCA_009806455.1 of Tetrax tetrax. Classification (NCBI taxonomy): domain Eukaryota; kingdom Metazoa; phylum Chordata; class Aves; order Otidiformes; family Otididae; genus Tetrax; species Tetrax tetrax. Next base: position 235,617 of record WHYT01017948.1, read on the forward strand.
AGAAAAGATAAGCTGAGGAGATACTAGGGTCCTCCCTAAGAGAGGGACAGGCAATGTCCCTGTGCATGGAACTGCCATCAGCCCTGCTCTCTAGTAGGGAATGAACAGGGTGCCCTCTGAAAGACTCTGGCCTCTGATTCCTGAACCCAGGGGAAGTTTTACTGATAAATATCTGAACACTTCTCATGCCAGTGGTTTTATCATTAAAAAAATAGCACAAATATTTGAGTATTTCTTCTTTTTTTTTACAAAAGAAATCTTATTGGAAATAAATGAAATGTGACATGAGCCGTGTGTTAAGTGTAGACTTGTTCTTTAGCCAAGCAAACATTTAATATTTATTTTCTTTGTCTTGTTGGAATCTTACCTCCCAATTGCAGAATGTTTTGTGCAGACTAAAATGAAAATTAAATCTGACACTATTTCCTGAAAAGAGCTGAGAAACTCAGACCACAATAGCATTGCAAAAAAAAAAAAGCTACACTTCCCAAACAGATTGGAACATGCTGAATAGAAGAAAACAGTGGAAAAAAAAAAAAAAACAAAACAAAAAAACACAAACCAAAACATCATTTTCTAAGCTGGTCTTCTATACATTGCTATAACGTGCATTTGACAGATATAATTCAACTTCCTAGTCTAGCTAAGTGTGTAATAAAAAGTTCTTCACTTAAAAGTCTCAAACTCTCACCTGGACTTTAAATTCTCAAGTCTCTGATGTGGTGTGTAAGCTTAGCTATCCTTATTTGATTGAGGAGAGAACAAGTGTCACTTATGTGTAGAAATCAACCATGGAAACCTATCAAGACTGTCAGAGGTGGAGCCAGTTGTCATTCACTCTCTGAATCTTTTCCCTGCTGCTTTATAAAGAAGACCCAAAAACCCCCATACCATAATTTCTATACCTCCTTCTAAGCTCAGAATAGAAACATAACCACATAGAATATCCTCCTTTGGCCTCTGCACATATTTTCCTCTGCAAGATCTGCTATTTGCCCAACTCAACCAAAGCTACTCCTCAACATTTCACTATTTTTGAGCAAGAATATTATTACTTCTCCCCACACCCCTCCTTCCCAGTGAGAGGGACTTGATGGAAGAGCCTGTGTTCTGCAATCTAAGAAACTAATATTTTCCAGTGTGTTACATCAGTACATCATTATTATACTCCCTGCCCCTCCCCCCATTATTAATTTATTTATTTTATTGCTGGTGTTAAATGGTTTTGTCAAAAGCAACTTTTACAGACCATTAATGCCAGAGCAGATGATTGTTTTCCACCAGCCTTCATGAATAATTCAAGCTGCCGGCTCACAGTCTCATCCTCAGCACTGAGGGCTCTTCTGAGGAAGCGGGGTTATTAAAGGCAGCAATCATGATGAGTCTCATCTTTGAGCAGGACGTACTCATTAATCTTTGGAAGCAACTCTATCTTGAAACAAACCATCCAGTGCTGGGGCTTTTTCCACCTCTTGCTTTTCTCTTCCCTCTCTTGCTGTTTTTGATGATGCTACTACTTCTGAGATTCTGTTATAATGAGAAAGTCAGAGGATATGATAAATACTTTAGGAGAAGTGGAAAGAAGAGTAAATGGCGAGATGAATGCTCAGCAAGCAAGCTGGTTTTCTTTCTCCTTGTTCCTCTTTCTAAATTAATTTGCTTCACTAGTTCTCATGCCCTTTGCATGCTGTCTTTCTGCAAGTATTTGAATGAACATGTTAATTGGCAGAAATATTCTGGGACTCGGGGAATGATAAGACTAGAATATTAAAGCAATGAGATTTGTATGCATATTCATATACCAGGAACTTGATTGTTAATTCTGATAATTGGTTCTCAGCTGTGTTTATACAATGATGATGAAATCTTATAAGTAAATTGTGAGGTTAGTTCTGAAGTTGGCAATTGGATTTATTCATGCTAGTAACAGAAGATAACTGAGAAAATACTTGGAAACAGCTTATTCTCTTGGATTTACCAATATTCAAAACAACCATGAACACGTAGGCTCTCCTAAATTATAATATTTTTTGTTTTCTTTGCTTTGAAAGATGATTTCATTTTAGATAGTCTGAGCCTTTGTGAATGTATTTGTCTAAAAATAAAGTAACAGCCCTGAGATTCGTGCACAGCTGAGCCGCAGGTGGCTCATAGTCCAGCCAAGTGTTTGTAATTTTAGCAAGGGAGTGGAGATTGGTCCTCCTCGAGTCTAAAGGGATGCTGCTGCTCTAGACTCTTTGGAACATAACCAGTGCATCTCTATTGTAATGTACGTGGCATAATTGCTTATTGCTTGATATGGTTCTGGAGGTTACTGGAATGGACTAAGAGGACAAACTTTTTTTCCTACTTTTATGGTTCTTGTGCTTTGCCACTATTTTTGTGTTTGATAATTGATATAGAGTGCATAAAAAGCACATTGTTTCTGCCTTTGCTGGAAGGGCCTTTCAAACACTGAGAAATATCAAAGGCAGTGTTGTATCAGAAGCCAGCTAAGACTGAGTATCTAAGAAAGGATGGAATCTTTGTTAAATAACCTGAAACTTTCCATTTAAATCCATGTTTTTTCTCAACTTCCCAAACAACCTGGATTGAATACATTGACCCTGAGGACTGGCACGATGTCTGCCACTAGTCACATCTCCTGCATAAATCCTGTTCTGGGGATGTGGAAGGACTGGTATTCTTTCACACTCTCTTGAGAAAGCTAAATGTTCCTTTCCTTCAATCTATTAAGTTTACTGAAGAGGAGGTTAAGAGGCGATTTGATCTGCTAATAGTTAGTAGACGGCTCCATTAATCTGAAGGCGGTAAGTAAAGCATGTAATAAGATCCAGTGGTTGGAAGGTAAAGCTGGCTGAAGTCAAACACTGCTGTCTTTAACACTGAAGGTAACTGACCACTCGCTTGCCCAGATCCACTGTGGATTTTCCCTCCTCCATGTAAAATACACAAACTTGAATAGTAGCTGTGACTTTGATAGAGAAATTACTGCGTGAAGTTTGCTGACTTCTGTTCTGCAAGAGAATGACACAGCTGCCACTGTTCCTTCTGGCCAAAAATCTCTGAAGGATGAGACAAATACCACACCTATCCATCTCAAGTTTTGAATACTTAAAAAAGAGGCAGAAGATATGATACTATGATATTCCATGATCAAAGAACAACAGAACAAGATATATTTCTATAACTGAAAAAAAAAATTCAAAAATAAGTATGGTCCTAAAATATCTGTGTTAACTTGTTCTAATGCTTCCTATCTCTGCAAGAAAATGGAGAACACTCTTGTTGTGGTCTATAATTTTGTGGTCTTGTTGTGGTATATAATTTTCAGGCTGTTATATTGTTTCCCCCATCATAGGATGCAACATTGGTGTACACTCTCAATGACAGCAGAATTCATTGCATAGAATACATCAGTCAGTCTTGTTTGCCAGGACTGATACTCCCTGTGTTTTGCTTTCTTGATGCTTCTGCTGCATTGGAAAGTGTGAGTTAACAACTGCTTAAAAAAGTTTATTTAACTTATTTTTCCTCCTTTCAAGACAAACTCAGCCCTAGAAGGGAGAGTCCAGAGGGCCAACAGTTCTACCAGTGTTCTAAAACAATTCAATTCTTTCTTCTTTTGCTGAACGTATTCACAAGTAGATGCCAATTGATCTTGTACACCTAATTATTGGGGCTTTAGAAACTAAGCTTGTAGAACTCATTTTAAGGTGCCAGAGCTTGGAAAACAGGTTTTGTGATACGGATCTGCTCAATAAGCAGGCTGAGAGCTCATATGGGAAATATTTTTTTTTTTCCTAATCCCCTGAGGCTCCTGTTTTCTGAAAAATCACCTTGAGATTCTTCATTTGATACAATATGATACAGCTGACTGCTCTTTCTCTTTCAAAGTACGTAAGACAGGGCATTTGTTTCAGTAGTAAATCTGCAGTGTGTTGTGTTCTCAAAGAAATTGGTGACTGAGGCATCACTCTCCCCAGGCAACGCCAGATAATTCTCTTCAGTTTTGACATTTATTTTCATTTAAGTCTACAAAAAAAGTGGTTGTTCTCCTCAAAATGGACTTGCTGCATATTCCTATTCCTTTCAAGGTCACTTGGAGGACATTTGCAGCAGCATTTGATGGACATTGTGCTCTAAAGGCAGGGACTGAAGAGCAGCTGATAAGGGTTTAAAAGCATGAAACTCGCTCACTTGCTAAAAGCATAAAATCACAAGGTTAAGCTCGATCGTGTTCTGTTAGCTCAGGACAACGTTTCTGCATAAACATCAAGTGATGTGAATATTAATAAACCTTTACTTTAAGAATCTTTTTGTCCTCACAGTGCCTTTTTGTGATACTAGCTCAAAGTATGCGTAAACTCTAATAGCTGGGAACAATCGGTAATTACAAAGTGGCAGTTTGCTTAAAAAATAATAATAATAAAAAAGACACTATAAGCTTTGGATTTCAGTTCTGTAAATAGATCTTCAAGAATAAGTGTCTCGAGGACTTCCATGCCTCTATGTCCATCTACCAAAGTGAGAATGACCACTCCTTGAAGACCTGTAGCATTTGGGTAGGACTAGACAACCTTTAAGGGTCCCTTCCAACCCTAAGTATTCTATGATTTCTAATCTGGACTTCAGAAATGCGGGTACTAATAAATAATAAAATGGTACATGCAGGAAGATCAGGATTTTAGAATTTGGGCTGTCTTATGAGAGTTCTATTCTTTGAAATCTTTCGTCTTCAAATAATGAACTTTAAATCTTTGAATTTTTTTAGCTAATGTATGAATTGCACAGAGTTTGAATCCACCTCCCAAGAGATACACCTTCATCCAGACTTCTGCCATGCCATGCTCTTGAGCACATACTGATTTGTCTTAGCCTGTTATAGACAGGAAGGTGGATAGAAGTTCAAATGTACGCTGAGATTTAAACTAGAAGTGTCCTCAAAAGTTAGGATTTTTCAGTTCTGCTTTCTCCTTCTGAAAAACTCATCAGTGCTGTTGATGAGGATCATGTGAAGCTGGTGTGAAAAAGCTGTGAAAAGTCTGTTTGTCTCAGTGAAGTCTTGAACCTTGGTGAAAACCTGGGGAGATTTATGGTTTCAAGATGAAATCAGGTAATGCTGAAATTCTCATGGGATTTCAGTACCAGGTGAAATATGTTGTTTGTTCTTAGGTTTTCTTTTGAACTTTGTGTTTGAACTCCTAAAAAGAGATTATTTTGGGGAGGTGCAAATTACCACCAGATGGTAAAGGATAAGTGTCTGACAACTCTTCTGTCCTGTAAACACTTAGTCTAGGTGAGTTTCTGGAACAGGAGGGTGGAAAAAGGCTGTAGGGGAGAGCTGGAAACTCACAACATTCCTGTCGTTGTTCTCAGAGATAGCCGATTTGGCTCAGGGTACCGAAAGACTGATGAAAGCTAAGGAGATTCAGAAAATGAGTGGTGTTTGATTTCATAGTGAAGTGCCAGAAGTTGCAATCCTCACTGCTCTGCACTGTAAAATATCCTATGGCAATGAGTTCCACACTTTGAGATAAAGATTTGTGTAGAATTATGCTCTTTTTTACACATGTTAAATCTGCTTCTTGATAAGTTAGTTTTCCTTTACCTCTTTATTTTTGAAAAATAGGGAATAACCATTCTTGTTTTCCTATATTACATCTTCCAGAGCTGCATTTATGTGCTGATGTACTTCTGCAGCAGACAATAAAACATGCTTGTGACCTTCTGGGCCTCCATTGTATGTGAAGAAGTAAATAAGAAGAGGATATACAGGTTTTTAGTGGCTACTGCTTGATTTTCTGGATTGGAGACATTAGATCCTACTTGCACTTCTACTAGATGGCTCTAGGAAAATTTAACAATTAGTGAAAATTAAAGAATAGAAGGGATGGAAAATGTTCCCTGCATGGGGAACTGAATTTAATCCAGTTCTTCTGAGCAGTGTGAGGATGGGGCTGTGCTCGGTTTTATTAGTGTTAAATGTTCACAGTTCTACTGTCTTTAAATGCTTACGCTGGAACCGGCTTTATAGCACACATCAGGCCTTTAGATTTTTCTTTCCATAAAAGCAATGAGGGACAGTAATAAGGAAGAAAAGGAAAAATCAACGACTTTTCTCCTTTTTCTGTGCCACAGTCTTCCTCTCTGCAGCTTTAAAGTTGTTCTCCAGCACATTATTGGCCCTCCCTTTGTGTCTACTTTAGAAACAGCAGTCCTGTGAAGGTCCTAGCTAAACTGATTTTAGTGTAATCAGTGTCTGGAGCTTTAGTTGTGGAGCTCAGTCCCTTTTATGTCAAGCCAGACAGTACATCTCCAAGCTCCAAAGCTTATTCCAGCTGGACTTACTAAATTGTCTGACCTTCTAGAGCAGGAGATGCTTTAGATAAGTGTGTGTAACCAGAAGTAAAAATTGTTGCAGAATCCTAGGAAAAAAAAAAAAAAAAAAACCACCCCAAAACCAAACCCCAACCAACTAACCAAAAAAAGAGCTGTTCCCAAAAATATTTGTGTTTCTGACCTGACTGGGAAGGGAGAGTATCTCATGAAAATCTGGATGGGGTTATTGCTCAGATTCAGTTCAACAGGCATGCACAGCTCTTCCTCACCTGCTATCTGAACTATTGCATTCCAGGACTGAGATTAATCTCTTTTACTAGCCTAAATGAACAGTCTTAGACAAAAACCCTTGGAGTCTGAGCAGCAATAAAATTCATATTAGCACAGATATTTCTCCTACAATATTTCTGTTTTTCTGTACATAAAGGCAATTCTAGACACACATTCATTTTCCATACACAATTTCAAGAGGAATTCCAACACCATGGGAATGCTATCTTTTTTTTCATGTATACAACACTCGTGTACAATACGTGACCAATGTGGTTCTGTCCGCATCGCTGTGCAGTTTAAACAATAACAAAGTTGGGCCACCTGCCATGAAAAACCTCAGCTTGTGGCTTGACTGCTGGTGAGAAATTTCACAGGTCTTGAGGAAAGCGAGGCATGAAAATATACTGTGGGACTGCAGGCAGCTTATCAGAGGGAGAACGCGCCTTGCAAAGTCAGAGCTGAACAGAGTATTTCGTATTTTTGGCAAATGTGGTGTGCATGATCTGAACCATTAATCACACGCTGACAGCCTGCTTGGGGAAGCGGAGTGTCAAATGGAGGAGGGCTTGCAGAGCCCCATCCAAACGGCATCTGGGGGAGAAAAAAAACTAATGAAAGGAATGTTTATGCTACTGGAACAATTTTACTTACATTTACTCTAAACGTTTGGAAATTTATATTTATCTGAGTAAAAGCTGGTGCTGGGGGGCAGTAAAATCAGCATTCGGTGTTGTCCTGTTGAGTTTGATTTACGCTGGGCGTTTGACAACTGCGCAGTTCAGAAACCTTTCAGAATCTTCTTGTCTACTTATTAAGCAAAGCAAACGAGCTTTAAAAATAACCGAAACTGAAAAAAAACCTCACCCTACTACTACAACAACAATAAAATCCAATCCTGTACTAAATTTAGAAAATTCTGCACATCTGGCGATGCTGATGTCTGTGATGTGTGTCCAGATGTCTGCTTAGAGAAGGTGGAAGTATATTCAGCTTGTTTATGCTTAGTATTTGCTAACTTCAATTTAGCCAATCTATGTAATAGCTGGGGAGAGTTATTTCTGAGTTATTTCTCAAAATAACATGGCTTTGTCTTTGGTATCCCAGCCTTTTTTAATATTTTCTTTTATGAAATTAGAAAATATTGTGTGAGGCAAGAAAGATTCTTGTATTGCATTTATTATAAATGAAAATTTTTAAAATCATCCAGTTTATTGCCTTTATGAATTCTTGTGTATATTGGAAAATGCAGAGTTGACCCTTTTGAAGCCCTTTTGTTTTTTCTGCTCCATTTGTTTTGGGAGGAGTCCATGCTCAGTTTTCGTAGTGATGAGAGGTACATGTAGTCACTGAAGTAAGAAAGAAGGTTTTAAATCTTGTGCTGCTACTGTAAATTAACAGAAATTCATTAGCATCACTAGGGTTATGCTTAACTTCCTGCAATGCCACAGAGACTCGCTGATCATCAGAGCAGTAGTATTTACGTAGCTCTGCTGGCTACGGACATTCACAGCTGAGAAATGGCTTGGGGTTTTTGTTGGTTTGTTTGGTGTTTTCTGTAGGTTTTTTGTTGTTGTTGTTGTTCTTCTGCTTGCATGCTCTTCTGAATTACTGGCTACCTCCTACCACCAAAAAAACTGCTGACCTCTAGCCCATCTAAGGTATATATTCTGCATATCCAGAGACATATATCACTCTA
>WHYT01017948.1:253222-284710 GCA_009806455.1 Tetrax tetrax
TGAACAGAGTATTTCGTATTTTTGGCAAATGTGGTGTGCATGATCTGAACCATTAATCACACGCTGACAGCCTGCTTGGGGAAGCGGAGTGTCAAATGGAGGAGGGCTTGCAGAGCCCCATCCAAATGGCATCTGGGGGGAAAAAAAAAAAAACAATGAAAGGAATGTTTATGCTACTGGAACAATTTTACTTACATTTACTCTAAACGTTTGGAAATTTATATTTATCTGAGTAAAAGCTGGTGCTGGGGGGCAGTAAAATCAGCATTCGGTGTTGCCCTGTCGAGTTTGATTTACGCTGGGCGTTTGACAACTGCGCAGTTCAGAAACCTTGCAGAATCTTCTTGTCTACTTATTAAGCAAAGCAAACGATCTTTAAAAATAACCGAAACTGAAAAAAAACCTCACCCTACTACTACAACAACAATAAAATCCAATCCTGTACTAAATTTAGAAAATTCTGCACATCTGGCGATGCTGATGTCTGTGATGTGTGTCCAGATGTCTGCTTAGAGAAGGTGGAAGTATATTCAGCTTGTTTATGCTTAGTATTTGCTAACTTCAATTTAGCCAATCTATGTAATAGCTGCTTTTTTTCAAAATAACATGGCTTTGTCTTTGGTATCCCAGCCTTTTTTAATACTTTCTTTTATGAAATTAGAAAATATTGTGTGAGGCAAGAAAGATTCTTGTATTGCATTTATTATAAATGAAAATTTTTAAAATCATCCAGTTTATTGCCTTTATGAATTCTTGTGTATATTGGAAAATGCAGAGTTGACCCTTTTGAAGCCCATGTTTTTTCTGCTCCATTTGTTTTGGGAGGAGTCTGTGCTCAGTTTTCATAGTGATGAGAGGTACATGTAGTCACTGAAGTAAGAAAGAAGGTTTTAAATCTTGTGCTGCTACTGTAAATTAACAGAAATTCATTAGCATCACTAGGGTTATGCTTAACTTCCTGCAATGCCACAGAGACTCGCTGATCATCAGAGCAGTAGTATTTACGTAGCTCTGCTGGCTACGGACATTCACAGCTGAGAAATGGCTTGGGGTTTTTGTTGGTTTGTTTGGTGTTTTCTGTAGGTTTTTTTTTGTTGTTGTTGTTCTTCTGCTTGCATGCTCTTCTGAATTACTGGCTACCTCCTACCACCAAAAAAACTGCTGACCTCTAGCCCATCTAAGGTATATATTCTGCATATCCAGAGACATATATCACTCTATGTTGCACTGGGATCATTTAACTAAGCTGCTTTTAGTACGTTTCTAAAAGTGTGCTGAATATGCTAAATACGTAGGCCCATGCAATATCCACTTGTATAAAGAGCCTTTATTAGGGAAATGGAAGTGTCCTATGTGTTTTGGAATGAGATATTCTGAGGAGACTATGGGAGTTCAGCTCCCATACCCTCAAAAACTAGTCCTCAGGATTTGTGGTTAAGCTTAAATTTGAAAAATAAATGAACTTTTTTCCATGTGCATTCATCGTTTTGTTTCACTTCACCAGCATCGCAAACACTGTGTATGCACTTCTCTGTATTTGCTGTGAGGGATCCAATGGACATCGTTAGCTCTTCAACATGCAAAAAAATTATGTGGGTACCTGCCTGCTGGCTTTGAGCAACCAAGGGCTGAGGAAGATCCCAGAGGCCAGTTCTCCTCTGTTCCAAAGGCTGTTCATCTCTAGATGAAGAACATTGTACGTACAACTAAGGGGTCTGCAATTAAAGCTCAGTTAAGGACGGGGAGGTACATATAAAAGAGAGGGGAATCAAGCTGCTGGCAGAGTATTTGGGAGTTTCTTGAGCAGCGAGGAGGCAGGGATGTGACGATGTGTAGGGGGCAACTCTGAGATGAACCAGCTTACTGCTTCTCTCTGACATGGCATGGTTTGAGTACTGAAGAACATAAACTGCGTTTAATCATCCAATAGTATCTGGCTGTATCGGCTGATATGGCTTTATTTCTCCAAATTTGTGAGTTTCCTTAGTCCATTGCACTGTTAGTGGTAGCTTTTAGGGATTTTTATGCACATTGAGTTTGTGTAGTTAATAAATGGTGTTGCCATAGAATTTACATTACATTTTTTCTTATAGCCTATGGTTGCAGCTTCAAGAAATTAAACTCATCACTCAAGAAAAAGCTTTACTGACTGTTATCTATGGGGAATGAGGAAAAGTACACAGTGAGCATGCTTACATCCAGGCTGAAATGCAGGGAGCTCATCTGACTGCTGGGGACTGAGCTAAATTCCAAGATACACAAATGCTTTTACTGAACAGCAGTCCATTGGACAGTGCCATGAGGTGTCTTCTCTGAGACTGAGTTCATGGATGTTGCTCCTAGCAGTTGCATTTTAGAGCCTGTTTTGGAATCACTTTACAGAACAGCATGGTATCTCTGAGCTGATGTGGCTGACAGGCAGCCGTGAGCACTCAGGTGCAAAGAACCTGTAAGGAATAGAGCTCTGGAGTTGGAAAGAGAACCAGGCCAGGTTGGACCTGGGCTCTCAGCAACCTGATCTAGTTGAAGATGTACCTGCTTCTTGCAGGTGGATTGGACTAGATGACCTTTAAAGGTCCCTTCCAACCCTAACTACTCTCTGATATCCACCCCTGCCATGCAATGTGGTGTATAAAACTGTGTGTGCTCCAACAGGCCAATGTTGGAACCACCAGGAACCACTCTGGGCTCCTGCTGTGTCCCGTCCATCGGTGCTACAACAGCCCATGATGACCTGACAAGGAGTCAAGTGAAAAGACTTGAGGATGGACACACAGCATTAAAAAAAAACCTTTGGAGACTTTTGTAGGCTTGGACACTTGGAGCTCAAGTGTCTGAGGATAGTGCAAAGGTGCATTGGGGGACCCTGTTGCCGTGGTCATGGTCGTTATTCTAAGGGCAGAACAGGAAAATTGCAGTGCAGTCTGTAGCCCTATTGCAGATACAGAGACTGCAGCCAGGCTTCTTCAGTGGTGAGAGCTGGAAAAACAAGCCCATTAGATTTCAACCATTTTTGTTCCCTGAGGAAAAGAATGTTTCTTAGTAAGCCAACAGCAGAATATAAGATGTAGAGAGAAAAAAAACCTTAAGAGATTAGACAAGCTAAACTCTGTCGCTTACAGACTATCTCTAAAACAAAGAGACAAGAGTGGGGAAAAAAAAGAGTCTGAACTTCCAGTTACCTCTTGTGTGAAATACGGTCAACTTAGCCAAGTCAACAGTGAACTCTGTCTGCTCTCCCCCTGCTGAAAAATTCAGGCTTGTCTTGGGGATGTTTGACTGCAGTGAATATGCAGTCGGTTGCATTGGCAGGTAATACAATCTCTCTGCTACAATGAGCTCTTCCTTCCAAGGCATTTTAATTTTTACAGCTCAACTGCTCTGAGGGTGCCAAAAATAATCAGGGCTTTGTGTTTCATGTTCTTGCTATATAGGGCTGAGGATCTGATTGTTAATCCCTCAAGGTGGCAGTAGCTTAATTAAAGCTATGTATCGGTGAGGAGATAATTGCAATGTCCTTTGAGTGGCTGGTCCTAATTTACGCTGTGTACAGCCTGATATAGTCATCTATAATGTATCAAAGGTCCATGCTAGCTTTTAATGTAGAGCCGTGTAAGATAAATGAAGAGTACATGCGGCAGGTGCTCAGTACATGCATTTAGATTAAGCCCTGCTCGTTGAGGTGGTGATTAGATGAGTTATGTCAGGGAATTGTAACTGCTTCAGTGGATGAGGAAAAGGTTATTTCTAAGAGCTCATTTTAATGGCATAACTGGCACATAATTTAGATATCAAATACCAAAAGAGGAAGGAGAGCAGGAAGGGTGCAGGGTGCAGATGCTGAGCCCTGTGGACAATACCCAAATGCGATGGAAGTTCTACGGCAGAATTGACACTAAAAGGCTGTTGGAGTAATGCTCTCTGTGATTAGCTTTAAATAGCCAGTAGTGATATTTAACCACTTCTAAAGTGAGGTTAGGGTGTGATTTGTTCAGAAACGGGGGCTCAGACATAGTTCATTAGCTTTCTCTGTGTCTCTATAGACCCGGGAGCATGCAGGTCAAATCTATCAGAGCAAAGGTGGAAGCACAAGGCTTGGCTTCCTCAAATGGTTTTATTAGCAAGAAAATTGTTGTGTTTATCAAACTGGCAGAGCTCCTGAAAGAGATAGTTGGGGCTTGCTCTTTCAGCACTGCAATACGCACCCATGGATTTACTAACTCTTCAAATATGTCTGAGATCTTTTTGTCTGTGCTGTTTCTCCAACCGGGCTTGGACAAACAATGGATCAGAGGATTCAATGAGCACAAATAGGCTATGCCCTGTTCCTGTGTATACGTAATGGGTGGTGCATAAAGAGGATAAGGCAAATCTAAAGAGAAAAGAGCCTGAGGGCAAAGGAAGAGGGCTCAGAGCAAGGATTCCTAAAAGGAAGATAGAGTGAAAGTGGAAGAGCAGCTGTGCATGTGTAACGGGCAACTGTTTGGGTCTGTTCAGCATGTATTTTTGTTTCCTGTTCACAAAGAAAATACAATACACCTTAGAAATACCTGACTCTGGCACTCGCTGCCCTCTGCCCAGTGTTATGCCTGTGAGCACACTCAAAATGTCAAGAACATGCTGGGTGTTCGCAGGAGCTGCTCTTTCCGGAAAGTGTTTTTTTTTTTTCTTTCCTTTGGCAACTGCAGTAACATGCTGTGAGATTTTGCAGCAACGCTTGCTGCATTAACCATTTTCATGTTAATCCTTTCTCTTAAAGGTCAGTTGAGATCACAGCCCCTGTTATGCCAAGTGCAGCACAAGAAAAGGCAAAGTGGGAGAAGAGTGAGATGTATTTCAGTAGGGTGGCTCTCAGCAGGTAAAACTGAAGCAAGGTAGCAAGGATCTAAGCCTTACTTCTAACATACCTGAGAGAGGATGTGCTCCCATGCATCACAGCTGCTTCTGGCCAGGGTGGTGATGGAAACCCCACAGAAGACACTGAGCACTATCGAGTAAGAATTCTGTCGAGTGTATCTATGTGTGAAGAGAACTGATGAAAATGCTAGAGGGTCCTAGCGCCTTTCTTGCCAGGTATTCTTCACAACAGCGATATCTGCTATATCTAATCTCATGCACTCTATTAAACCTCACAAGCAAGACAAATGCCTTGTGACAAGTGACTGATCTTTTGTGTCTTGCTCTGACCTCACAAAACAGAAGGCTCCCCTCAAACAAACCTCTTGGAGAGGAACGGTAGAGCAGTTGTATTATTTCTTCCTGTTATGTGAAGACTTAGCAGGCCATGCAATAAAAGACATAACATTCAATTGACCTTTTGCTTATCTATAAACGTAAAATGAGCTACACAGACCCCAATCCACCGAGGAGCCATTTCCGAGAAATTTATTTCCTTTTACTAGCCATAAAAATAAATTGCTCCGCACAAAGAAAAGGCACAAAAATAGCTCTACTAGCCTATAATAAGATTATTATGAAGGAGATGTTTTTCCCTGGGCAGTCACAGCCAGTCAACGTGTTATCAAATTTTTATCTCATCAAATTGCTAGGCACAGATTAGTGTTCTAAGGAGACTTTGTGTGTTACATTGGTTTTCTGTAACCTTCTACAGCCTATGCACCCAAAACAAGCTAGATTCAGGGATTGACTTATATTCTTTGAAAGATAGATTATTTTTTTTTTCCTCTGCCCTACTTTTAAGCCAGATTTGAAGAGTCTTAGACAAAGCGGTCAAAGGAAGAAAAAAAAAAAAAAGTAATTCTTACATGTCATATCAGTCTATTTGGACAAAGCCAGGCAAAACTGTTCTGAAAGGCAATGGGAGAATAAGGCAATAAGTCAGAGTTTATCCAGCCCATTTCTCTTTGTGGCGCCTAGGACAATGAGGTTAGCTATTCATCTTGCCAGCATTGTGACTGAAGAAGTTGGCTCACTCACTTCCATCTTTTCATTCTACTTTTCCAATGAAATTCATAGTGGAAAACACTCCTCCTGAAGAAAACTCTCTCTCCTAAAAGAATAAATCCCAGTGTATTGCCTCTTTGTGATTAGAAGACTGGAATTATCAGGGTTAATTCTTTTATGCTTGGCTGTGTCCTGATGTGTTGCATAGTGATGGAGATGTTGAGCAAGAGCAGGCTGGTGAATCCTGGAGTCAGGGGATGGGTTCTCTTTTCAGTCTCACATGTCCTGCTCTCCTTTCCTTTGCTTCCCATCAGGTAGTTTGTAGTGTTTTGTTTGGGTTTTTTTGTTTGTTTGTTTTTCTTTTTTTTCCTGGTTAGCTACAAGATTCCTAGGGCAGAAGCTGTTCCTCATAGTCTGTTTGCAGAGAGCACGGCTCAAGGTGCGCAATGCCAGCTGAAACTGCTTTGGAGAGTCTCCCAGCACTTCATCACCTGTATCAGATTTAGTCTCAGGCCTTCCTACTGGTAAGGTTTGCAGCCCAGATATGCCTTGCTACAGGAATATTTTCTCCAGCATCCGCCTGGGCAATATGTCATGTCTTGGTAGCTGTTCCTCTGACTGACAAAGAGGAGTGCAAGAATCGGGGAGGGGAGGTGGTGAGCGTATTTGCCTTGAGAGCCAACGTGCTTTGGTGCCGATCTGTGTGGGGTCTCCTTTTGTTCTTATCAAGACGGTGAAGCATAAAGGAAATATGTTTACTTTGGATCTAATCAGGCCATCATTTTATGCTTTCTGAATATTTATTGGCTGCAAACATACTACAGCTTAAATCATTAAGTAATAGTGATTAAGTTGTTATATTGTTAAGTTTCAAAACAGTATCCTCTGTTCTCACATGGTACTAATTAAGAACCATTGGATTAGTAAAATCTACATGAAGTGTGTATTTAGAATAATGATTTAAAATGTTTTCCCTTGCTTCCTTAGTCCATATATATCTATTTCAGGACAAAGAGTGCAAACCTACTTTCCTGTTCAATGGCTCCTGAAACTGCAGACTACCCATCATCCTGTGCCTGACAGTAGCACAATACGTATATGTAGTAGCACATATATATAGTAGCACACAGGACAGTAGCACACACATATATGTGTGTGTGTATATAAATTCAGATCTATTTTTAAAAGAATTGAATTTTCTTATTCTCTCCGGATAGGGCTGTGCAGTGGTTGCCTTAGCGTGGGCAGGGTGGTGTCCCTGCATCCCCATCCCTGGGGCAAGGCGGCAGGGCAGTGAGGGATCAGTTCTTCCCCATCTGCTTTAAGATGAGCAGCTTGGAAAGATCCATGTTAGGGCCAGCGGGACTTGGGTTGCCCTGAAATTAGCCTTTGACAAGTGGTTTGGGATCTGGCTCAATTTTAACAACTGGTTTGACGACACTGCCTCGAACGCAGATCTCGACAAGGGGTCTGTATTTATAGTGGCATAGATTAACCTGGTAAGATGCTGTAGTAATTTTCCTATTAGAAATCTGGCTTTGCTTTGTGTGAGTACAGCATGTCTGCATTTGGGATTTCTGATGGGAATGTTCTTAATTTAGACCGAAGCTCGTGCAGATCGATGTCTCTCCAATTAACCACTTTTTACCACAGCAATGCTTAAAAAGCAGATCCCATTGCTTTTAAACCACTCCAGCATTCATGCTGAAGAAACAAAGTCAGTCTTGAAATAAAAGATGACAAAAAGAGTGGTGCCCTTCCGCTAGATGTGGTCACCTCAGTCCAGGTATTGCAGAGGGAATCGCGGCCGGCTGATATTTTTCTCCCTCTTTGTGTAATTCTATCTTGCTCATGCACGTGTGTTCAGATCCCATATACTAGAGATCCAAAAGGGCTTTAAAAAAGTCCTTTACTCAAAGATCCTTTTCGCTCAGCTCTGTCTGTACTGATGGATCTTAAAAGTCACACGGAGCTGTGTAAATGGACTGCGATAGACCCAGGATCCGGCCTGTGGTGCCCACAAACCCAGCCAGTTTCCTGCCTTAGCATCTCTCCCCCTCTCCCCTCCCGCGGCAAAGAGCCTCTAAAACAAACACACATTTCTGAGCATTATGTCACTCCTGGGCAGCTGCCAGGGGATAAGATTAGTACCATTGTCATCTGAACGAGCATAGGCTGTCTCTTTGATGAATGATATTGGAGCCTCAGGACTTTTTTTTTTTTTTTTTTTTTTTTTTTCCTAGACTCTATTTCCAAAAGAAATGGCTTTTTAATTTGAAAAAAAAAAAGGTAATTAATATGTTGGAAATCATTTTAATTGCCTATTTCACTGCTCAATCCAATGTGAAGTGAAGCAAAGACAAATGCTGTCACTAGAAACAGCATGAGATTGCTTTGTGATCTTAACCCTCTGTATCTCTCAGCTTGAGCATCTGCGACTTCACCCACCGTGATTCATTAAAAAGATTATGTATTAAAATAAAGATGTCTTACATTACCTGAGAACCAGAAACCATCCTCATTGCTGTGTCCTGATGGTAGCCTACATTGAGCAGCGTGGTTTCAACATTTTTTTTTCCCCTCCCTCATCCATCTGTGCCCACTTTCTACCTCTTGCCTCGGTCTGAGGACAAGGATCCTTTATTCTACCTATGTTTATATAATGCCTGGTGCAATGTGGTGCTGCTCAGGATGCCAGGACTACAACACTGCAAAAAAACTCCAAAATGATATTTAAGGTGGAAGCCCTTCCTTAGCATAGCTGCTTTGGTATAACTCCTGCATTAGGTCATGTAATAGAAATTATTGATTCGCAGTGTTGCTAGAGCCAGAGTGAAAATTACCTCGCTCTTATGAAAATATTTCCTTCTTCTCTCTCTATGGGGAAGCTCATAGCTTTTCTTCTATTAAAGGGAGGGAGATGTAATTCTTGGAAAGAGGCGAAGACAGTTCCTTAAAGCACTGCAGATGGACATGAAGCACATGGCAGCACTGGGGTCACTGCAGCCTTCCCATTGTGTGACCGTTCACCTGGGTCTTTTCATTCTCTTTCCAATTTATTCCTTACATAATAATGACCCAAAGGAGGGTTGTCACTTTGCAAACAACACTTGGTTGAATTTTGATGAGGGATTTGAATCACTCTGACAAATGGGAGCCTTCTGCATGGCTGGTTATAGAGGTGAAGGTGCTGGGGGGATGAGAAACCTTGCACAGAGTGTGCTTTGTCCTGAATGTCTTTTTACCCAAGCAGACACATGCATCAGGAATTTGGCAATATTAAGGTTAGATAATGTTGAAGATTTCCCTGATGTTGAAGATGTCCCTTTCTAGTTGAAGAAGTTCCTGTTCCTTGCAGAGGAGTTGGACTAGATGACCTTCCAACCCAAAATAATCTATGAGTCTATGATGCAGTGGTGCAGGGAAGGACTACAGGGAATGGTAGCTTTCAGTGAAGGACAGTTCAGCTAATTTGAGCAATTACAAGCAGATATTGTAGTTACTTATGCTACTCCCTTCTCTTCTTTCTCTCTCCTTTTCTATCACTCCCTTCCTTCTCTGGTACACAACTTCTCCCTGTGCACTTGGTGCTCTTGGGCTGATGATAGTAGTGAGGATATCGTCATAATGTTTTATTTGCGCTTTCCAGGGCTTTTGAAAGGGCTGTGAAAAGCTGTGGGGTATTTTTAGCTTCTGATGAAGGTTGGTCAAGCCCCAGGAGAGCTTGTGGTGGGCTGGCAGTAGTGTTTTGAATCTGGTATTAATCTGAATCTAGATTTAGATCAGATATTAGGAAAAAAATTTTTACACTGAGGGTGATGAAACATTGGAACAGGTTACCCAGAGAGGTGGTTGATGCCCCATCCCTGAAAACATTCAAGGCCAGGTTGGATGGGGCTCTGAGCAACTTGATCTGGTTGGAGATGTCCCTACTCCTTGCAGAGGGGTTGGACTGAATGGCTTTTGAAGGTCCCATCCAACTCAAACTATTCTATGATTCTAAGGTATTGTCTGATAACACCTTCAGATTCAGAGTGTCCTATTCTGCTGTGTACGGGAACTCTCAGGCCACTTGGGACCTCCTCAGTTATAAAATACAGCAGGAAAAATGCTTATCTAAAAGTTTAAGTGATTAAAAGTACTGCTACAGAACCAATTACTATCACCTTGTGTCTTTTTATGAACCGAGTCAAATGCATCCTACCTTTCTGCTGGAAATGAAGCTCACCTGAGAATTCAGGTGAGCAAAATGACATTGCCCATTTGTGACTTTCCAGCGCATGAACTTGTGTGCGGTTTCACCAGGCTCTCAGTGCGCTGGATGACTATCAGCATCCTGGGATATGTTTTAAATTATTGCCCGAGGCGGGAATTGGATTGAGTTGTGCACCACATGCCCAACTCAGCTGAACTTTCTTCTTACGCTTTTTATTAAAGTTGTATATCATCAGGAGAGTGTGAAAGTCACATTAAAGAAGGGAAATCATCTCCCTAGCACCCTGGCCTGTCAGGCTATTTTGCATAATAACTTACGGAAATGAACTGGCTACTTCTAATGCTCAAGGACAGGCTGGGAGAGCAAGAGCCTTCTGAGGATTTTATTGCAAAACAGCCTTATGCGGCACATCTGGTTTGTTTTAAGCATCTCTGTGTATTGGGAAGAAAGCAGCAGGGGATGGGGCAGGAGTACTTCATTTGAAATCTTTTGCAATGTTTCTGAGTCAACTGTTTATAATGAGGACAACCATCTTGGGAAAACTGCAACCAGGAGATGAAGCATCTGAGCACTTGAGCCACTAATGTGGAAACTTCTGTTAGGTTTTTTCACCTGCTTTATTTCCCTGCTCTCCTCCACAGGGCAAATCCATATGGATTCTGTTGTTGATATGGGCTTTACCTCTGTGAATAGCTGAAGACGACTGAAATTCAAATCAGACCCCTTTATTCCAGTGCAGTTTGTCATTAAACATGCATCCACATGCAAAATCCAACTGTCTGAATCCTTGGTAACTGAATAATTATTTGCATAGTGCCAGGGGTTGCTTGGTAATTTGGTGTAGTTGTGGTGAGCAGAAAACTGTTGCAAGCTACTTCTATGGTGCAAGAAGTCAATGGAGCTCTGGGAATATACAGTACCTGAAGCTTGGCCCAAGTCTTTTGATACTGCAAGGTACAAGGTTTCTGTTTGTACCTTGAATTACACACCTGCCCTGACACACATCCAGGAAAAAAACATTACTTTAGTCACTGCCCATATGTTTCGGGGCCTTAAACTGGAAAACAAAGCAGTAATGGAGAGTAAAGAGGTTGGTGACTGTGGGTAGCAAAGAGTTGCTTGGGTCTGAGGTACTACACTGGATGGAATCAGTACCCAAGGGAGATGAGCAGGGGCCCTTGGGACATCTGTAACGCTGCGAGGAGTTCAGTGTGGATGTCCTGAAAACTGGACTAACACCCAAAACACTGGGCAAAACTTCCAGGTTCACAACTATGAAAATATGATTTTCCTCTGTGTGTCTGCGGCCTCATTGGAAAACTCTCAGAATAGTTTATTTGGATTGCTTGGCTCTTCCCTGAAAGTACAGATTTAATACTGCTAAAAATCAAATAAAATGCAAATTTGTTTTGCACATAATTAAATAACAAACAAGGAAAGTTCCCAACTAGACTAAATGCACTGGATTCTCCAGTGTCCAAAGCTGCTCTGCTCTCACCAGCTGTTGTGTTTTTGCACAACACAGCCTTGTAAACTGATGTTTCATATTGGAGATCTTAAGGAAAGCAAACAATTAATTAAACCTCAGAACTAATTGGAATCAATACTTAATGTTTTTAGCTCTCAGAATTAATTGCAAAATGATGTATTGCTAGTTTGGTGGTGAAATACAGATGGATATCTCAGATTCTTCCTCTAGGGTGTCATTCCTCTTGACGTACTAGCTGGCTCCAATTTTTCCGTTCCCCTCTTGCCTGCCTTTCTGTGTTCTAATTCTCTTGCTTCAAATCTCACATCAAATCTTGCATCATTTGGTTATCAAAATATAGTGGTAAATTAGGAAAACTGCAAGGTACAAGATGCTGTTTATTTATTGGAAGGTATAGGGAGTTTTAAAATGGACTCTTGGAAAGAATTTCATGTTGTTATTCTCTTTTGATTCAGCTGATCAAGTGTTTGTTTAATTTCCAGTCTAGGGAGGAAAGGAAAATGTACCTTTACTTGGTTCTCACAGAATCACCCAGGAGTGTCTACAGTAATTAAGTGCCTTAAATTGCAGCTGGGTGGTCTCCTGGGGGGTTTCTGAAGTGCACCAGGAGATCAGACCCAGAGTACCTGTTGATATCCTGCTGATTTTCTCAAATAACAATTCTTTCTATACCGTGTAAAACTTGTAATGCACTAAATGAGTGATGCCTTAGCCTGGCTGTGTGCATCTCCAGGTATTGTTCCTAAGGGTCACCCACACAGCCCTATCATCAGCCTCAGGTCCCCTCTGCTTTCACGATACTCTGCTTCTATAAGCAGCAATGTAGTCTTAACCACGCTGGCCTATGCCCTGGTATAATACACCTAAATATACTCATGCAGTTCACAGGGGTGACTCATACAGTACAAAATGTTTCCACTAATAACCAGGTGCCAAGTGTTAGCAGCTGCCCTTGCTCATGGCGACGTGGACGGCCAGGCCGAGGACCGAGTGTGGCTCTGGTCGGTGGAGGTGCCATCCAGTGGGCCTGATTCAAATACGACTAATTTAATCTGTTGGTGTTAATGATATTCAGAAATTAACACTTAGACACTTTCTGGCAGTACATTGACATCCACAATTTCTATCTATAGTATGCAGGAGCAGTCGAAGGATTATTTCACAGTTGGAATAGTCATTTTATAAGCATGGTAGGGACTCTAGAAAACATTTTGTTATTTTGTTTCCGCTCAGCTTCTTCCCAGAGAAACAGGCCCTGTTTATGACACCCGCATTAATAATCGAACGTGTGCGTAGGTGTAAGGATTGCAAATAAACACATCTTAAAACAAGATCTATCTTCCTTCCCTGAACTGGCATGCTCCCAAATGAACTCCATTGTAGAATTCCCTTGTGCTGAATTCAGACTTCAGTTTTTTTTTTTTTTTTTATGTGAAAGCTGATGACCTCACAAGCCCTCCACATGGGCTGGAGTGAGGAAAGTGGTAAAACCTTCCAAGTATTTGGTGGTGGTGTGAGCACGATTATTAGCAAGATAGTGTCAGTGGGAAAGGCACACACGAGACTGACTTTGCACACTGGTTGGCTTTCCTCATACTGTCTAAAGACAACTACAAATGAGTATGAAGAGAATTATTTTTCTGTGTCTGTTCTCAACTTTTATTTCTGCAGTTGACAGCCCTCGTACATGGCCAGTTGTTCTGTTTTCTGTCTCTGCAGCCCTGGATGGCTGCGTGAGCATTTTCTTTACACAACTCCATGAGAAACTGGAATAAAACTTAAGGGGAGCAAGCAGTAAAGTGCTCCATCTAGCATCTGTGTTTGCGTAATGTTATGACCCGGGGTAACATCATCTTTTCAGTCAATACAGTGGAAGCACAGAAAAAGCTGGAAGCAAGTATTACCAGTCCTGGTCTACACGGGAGTTGATAGCAACTCTTCCTGTAGATTAAGAGTCACTTTGTGGTTGACTCTAAGTTGCAAGACTACACTTTGGAGCAGGGTTCAGCTAAGTACTCTGTGTTGTGTTTTCTCATCATGAATGTCCTTCTTATGGCACTGTCTCATCGTCTTTATGAAACCTTCTTGGTTATGTGAGCTCTGTGGCAAAATGAAATCTTTGGGTGATCCCCTTGGCAGTGCTGGAAGTGAGCAGTGACTGGACCTAATACTTGGTATTTCAGCATGTATTTTCGTCCTTGAGTGGATTGAAACACTTGTAATTTTTTTTAATAAAAAAAATTTACATTTTTCTGTTAAAACAGACCTCTAAAATTTCCAGTTTGGAACACTGTGAAAAATAACTCAAATCTGGATACAGCTGGATAAAAACAAAATCAAAACAAAAAGCTTGCTCCCCCTTTCTTTTCCCTATCAATATTAAAAAGATATTTAAAAAGAAAAAAAAAAACCTACTCTGAGACAAATTTAAAAGAATGTGTTTTCTGGGGAGAAAATAGAATAGATGGAAGACTTTCAGCCTAATTTAGTAACTACCACTCAAGATACAATTTGGAAAGAACTTTCTAAAGCTGGAAAGTAATTCTGATGACATTTGTGACTGGGGAAACATATGATTCTCTTTTGTGCTTTGATTAATATTCTCTATTATATTAGGCAGCTTAAAAACTGAAGGAATACTTTATCAATGTTGTTCTGCCATTCCTTTAATGCAAACCAACGTCTTTCTCTAAAATGAAAAAGTAAACTGGCCAGGGAAGGACTCCGGACTTTTTCTGACCTATCTGATGCAAAGCAGAATCTGGTGATACTCCTCTGTGCAATCAGATGTCTGTCCACACGGTTCAACCTGAGGCAACACACATCTACGATGAGAGAGACATATTTCTGTGGGTAAACGTAAAACATTTCTGTATGTTTTATTCCTTTCTGCAAGAGTAGTGAAGTAGGGGGTGCTTTTGTGTAAGCATCTCAGATAAAGCAAATGAGAGGAAGAACAAACAAAGAGAAGGAGACAAGGGAATTCATCAGGGAGTTTGCTTGTAGCCTGAGAAAGCAGCTAGCACAGGTCTAAGAGCTGAAATAAGATTTAGCATGAGAAGTCTGTTTCTCAATCGTGTCCAAGCCCCACAGGAGACTCAAAGGCACAGGAACCTGCACTTGGGTCTCAACATCTGGAAGAAAACAAGAGGTTGATGAATTATTCATGGATTATCTACTTGTGCTGAGGAATTTCTCTTTATTCATACTTCAGGAGCCCAAATGAAAGGAGGGGGGGGAACCCTTGTATCACACCTGCTTTTTAATTTAGAAATGGATTACTTGTAGTGCTGTGGGCAAAGTCATCTGGATGCAATGGCAGGGTTTGGAGGATGGGGTCTTGAAGCCATGGCAGGCTGTAATATTGCAGTTTTATTCTATTTTTAAGGCAATTTGAAAGAAGGTAGAGAAAAATCAGTAAGATAATGACAATTGTCTGGCAATTGGAAAACAAAAAAAAAAACAAGCCAATTTTTCAAATCTTTTGAAATGACATGCAGCTTCATCAAGTCCGTAAAGAGCTGAAAAAGGGCTCTGAAAGATACATTTCCAGGGCTCTCCAGGCATCGCTAGTCCCTTTGCTTTAATTTGGGGTTGAATTCATCTTAGTCTTCCAGACTGAAAAGTGTGAAAAATCTGAGAAATCAATTAATCATTTGCTATCCTGGCAACATCTTAATGTAGATGAGAGGGGAAGATTTGTGCTGACTGAGATGGAGTTGGCTGTGGGACAAGAGGGCAAGAATTTTTTCCCATGTTCTTGCTAAGAACCAATGCATTCTAATAGGCTTCTTGCAAAAACCTTTACCTTTCCCAGCTGATAGCTATTCCTGTGGAACCAAGCTCATCCACGGCAGAGCTGTAGTTTAATCTTCTACAAGGCCATAGTACTTTAACCTATTACTTGGGAATGGAGGCCAAGAGGTCCTAGATGGCCTGATGAAATGGCCCTTCCAGAACCATGTGTGCTAATGATAAGGAATTTTGTAATCTAATTTCTGCTTTCCAGTCTGTGGCCAGTTGTCTCCTGTGTTCTTGTACCAGCTTTGTCTGTTAGCTTAATAGTTTTTCTCCTTTGCCAGTACTTCTCCCCTACTCCCCCCTCTCCTACACTGTATTAATAGAAAGCAATCATGTTACTTAATCTACATACACTTTTCAGTTTTCTATTTCTTCATTATCTGACAGAATCATGCTTTAACTTCAAAGGATACAGAGCTGCTATTCAGCCTAGAAAAGCTTTCCCAAGTGAACCAAGACTTGTGTAAATGAGTCATAGTTTATGGGTTGGCAAAATTAGGCTGCAGATACGCTCATTGTGTTTTTCCAAGGCACATTGATTGTAAGGTTAGAAAGTCTGACTTCTGTTTTATACAGCTTCTGGGTTCATACAAGGGAGTAACGCAAACTCTTCTCAACTGAAACGAGTCACAGTAGTTGAGAATAAAGTAATAGGTTAAATGTTAGTTTCTCGCAGGGTCTCATCTCTGGTTAACAGCTAGGGAAAAAGTATGGGAATAGATGACTTCCTGAGCCAGAATTTGTACCTTGTGATGATGCTTCCCTTGGATTGTCTACTTACTTGCTGAATCCTTGTAAAATGTGATGTAGGAAGTGTTTTCCTCTTTGTGACAACATATGACACAGGCCCTTCAAGGACTCCATGGCTAATGTTACCTCCCCCATACCACATTTAGCACATGTCTGTATTAATGTTGTCATCTCTGATGTAAGTCTATGGGTCGTTGTGTAAAAGGTAGATCTGTGAGACGCTGACTTTACTTTGTGGATGTAATCTAACTGTATAGGTTGAGGTTTGGGCAAGCACATACACTCATGTTTATTCAAGCTGTCTTTGAAGATATCTTTGAAGGGAAGTGATCTCATCTGAACCAGACTTTGGGCAGCATAAGATCTTTTCCAAACATCATAAATAACCTGTAGTGTCAAGCAGAGGGAAGCTTTTCTGGGTGGTTAGATATTATTTAGCCCAGTGGGTCTCCTTGTCTTAGGACAGTCAAGTAGATGACCGTAAGAGAAAACAGCAGTGCTTCTTTCTGATGGAGAGGCTACCAAACTGATGGATAATTCTGAAGGAGCAGTTTGATGGAAGACAGTAGTGCTGGCAATGAACCCCCTGTACTACCCCTATATACTCAACTGGGGAAATTTGCTTTAGGCTGGAAAAGTCACATCCACGTTCTGTAGCCCCTGAAGAGGTCTTGTGGATCCAGTGGGCAACCAAGGGGAAAGAGGGCCGATGTTCACTCTTACTTTGCAGCACAAACCAAAATTTCTAAATTAACTGGCAAAGGCTGATCAGCCTCAGTCAATGACAAAGCGCAGATTGGATTTTCTCAGTGTTTCTGATCACAGCACAAATCAAAAGCACCGTTCCATGCCAATGCTCTCGGTATAAGTGACACTTTAAAAGGTCATGGCTGTGGAGTTTGTGTTCATTTCAGTTAATCAGTCTTATAAAATTATTGCATTCTTGTCTCCTCCCTGCTATTCAGCGTATGGATTTGTTATTAGTTTTCTTTCTCTTCTTCATTGTCAATCAACTCCTAATAAGGCATTGAAAAAATCCAAAGCAGATGACTGAACAACAGCCATTCTTGGTTCTGTTTAAACTCTGCTTTTTCCATCTTTGTTGTTTACCCTGGTTAAAAGGGGTATTGGGACTTAGATTTTTCTAGTACTTATAACAGATTTCTAACCTTTCTGGTAGAGACTAGGGGTCCAGACTAGGAGCAGAAGTAGAGTGGTTCCAGGATCAGGACTGGGACTTAGCCTTTACTTATTCTGATATACTGAAAAGCACAGGAAAAATGTGTGGTTTCTCACACCTGTAGTTGGCACTTGATTTGTGGGGGGAGTTCTGCCTGCAGGCGTCCTCCTCAGGTGTCAGCCGAAACACCAGATACTGCAGGAAAAGGAGGACATTCCAGTTGAGGAGGTGCATCATTAATGCACATAAGGGTGAGGAAAATACATGGCTTAATTAAGGATCGGTTTATCCTCCATTTTGGAAGCGTTGGTCTTAGCTGGGTGAGAGTTATTGACTCCACTGTGGCTTTTCCTGGCAGGGCAGCAGAGGGTGGGCTTGTTGCTAAAGATGCAGGTTGTGTTTCTTCCTCTGCACTTTCCATCTCTGAACCTCCTTTCCTGTGAATTGTGCTTTCACCTATGTTCCTCCAAGACCATCAGTAGGTGTTGCACAAAGCTCTACAAAAGGGCTCAGCACTGCATCTTCCAAAGCCTCTTGACCACAAGAGATGGAGCGAGGGCTGTTGGAGGATGAGTGAGCATCTTACAAAAATGTGTCTATGAAGAGAGTGAATATCAGGACTGCCCTGATCCCTATGGCTCTGGGTCAGTGTAAGCCCATCAGGAGAAAGGGGAAGTGTTTTTACCCTACTACTAGTTCCTGTCTTTGCTACCACACACAAGTCATGTTTGCTGTGGTTGTGAACAATGGGCTTGAATCACAGCCTAAGATACAGTGCTGGATGCCTAACAAGGTCCTTTCCTACTTCTCACTCCTTGTGCTTCAAGTGATAAAAATAACAACATGGAGAGTTAATAAACACAGGGAAAGAGGGCAGCAAGATCACATTTCAAGGAGATCTGAGTGTGGCTGATGTTTCTCTCCTTGATGCCTATGCTTATTTGTGCTGCGTGGAGAAACACACAGTCTTGGTCAGCACCAGCCAGTGCAGCTGGTCTCAAGCCAAAGGCTAAACTATATATATCTTTGTTCTCAGGAATCTTAAATGACGTTTGGTCATGGTAAAGTGTAAAGGGAGGCCAGAACAACCATATAGAGAAGCCAAAATTTCTTAAATCAGTTGGGGCTAATCAGAGGTTCGGTTGTTAGTGGCACTGAGCTGGGTTAAGCAAGCCAAAGGCTTTTGTTCCCACCTATAAAGCACTGAATCATCACAGCACCAGCTAGAGGAAGTATAAGTATTTTGGGGGATCAATGTCACAATACTCATGGTTTCTATTTTCAGTTTTAAAGGTAGGAATAATGCCTGGAAAGACATATCGTGTGAGCCTTTGGCTCCATGAAGGACTGATGAGGGTCAGGGAGGCAGCATATGCCATGACTTCTTTATGATGAGAGCTAGGAATGACCACTGTAACATTTGAGACATCTCTGAAGTGGGTCAGATTCAGTGTTTGAGGAAAAAATCAGAAGACCCTTGCTCATCCCTTGAATTTCTGATTGCACTAGACCAAAGGATGAACTGGAACAGATCTTCCCCATTACTTTTTGGTAGTAAACTAAAGAAAGCATAAAGACAAGAAAATATTGTTTTGTTTTTTTTTTTTTTTTTCCCCTGTAGGAAGCCATGCAGAAAGTGTCAAACACTGAGGCATTTGAAAAGGAAAAGCAAGTTAGCAGATGCTCGGTCAGCCCTGCTTATGCATGAGCAATGCTGGGGATACATACTATTTTATATTACCAACCTTTTTACCCTCAACCTGAGAAACTGCTGGTTTAGATCTGTACTTCACCTGTTCGTAAAGCACTAATTCAACCCTCGGGAAACATCCATTTGCTGTGCTCAGTTGAGTGTTGGAAGACGTGAAAAGAAGGCTATGTTTAGTGTTTTGCTGCCTAATTTTTGTTTTGTTTTGTTTTGTTTTTTTTTCCCCAATCCTCTCTCTAGATGGTTTGTTTGTGTGGGACTTGGCTGGTGTTTTCGTGGAGGTGGAAGGTAAAGCCGGTAGTCAATGGCTGTATCTTCAAGAACTGAAGTGGCTCCTCTGCTAACTTGTTTTGTTGTTTGCTGTTTAGAGGGGATAAAGCACACTTCAGGGACAGGAATTCACGCTGAGAGAAATCTGCAGAGGTTCGGCTGTCAATAGCGTCAAGCTGAGCTGAGCGTGTGAGAGGCTTTTGTCTCCTAATGCAGAGACCTCAAAAAAATCCCCTGCGCACTGGCAAGGGCTTTGTTTTGTTGGTTTTTTTCCCCATTTATCTTCTTTTTCCTTGCCAGACTTCATTAGTCGTTGAGGGATCATTGAGGCTTGATTGTTTGCACTGAGCTGAGCCCCTTCACAAGAGATTAGCAGAAGCTTTTGCAAGAAGAGGTCCCAGGCCAACATGTTGGGTGCTACCAGGGAGGAGGCACAGAGAAGTATTTTATTTTTTTAGTGTATTTGTTTTCCTAGAGCGATACACTTTTTGTTAGCAAGACCTAGCTTACCCATTTCAGGTAGGGAAGAAAGCAGGTTTTGGATTGAAGAGCAGAAGGGGAGGCACAGGTCTGGTTCACAGGTCCTCTCCTTCCCCAGAGTCAGCCTGCACTTACACAACCTTTCTGCATGTGCTTTGAGAGGGAGACGGAGATAAAACTGCAGGGACCACAAGTAAAGAAAGGGTATTATTCATTTGGCCAAGTGCTTGAGAATGTGGCACTGGTCTCAGATGTAAAAAAAAAAAATAAAAATTAAAAAAAAAAATGTGTAAACATGCTGGCAAGGCAAAAATAGATCTGCAGCACGGGTATTTTTAGGACACACTCTCTACATCAGGGCCTTCTCGGATTTTGAATCTGGATCTCTGCTTTCCCAAAGAGGAGAGCATCCTGCAAAGCTGAATTGCAGGAAAGGAACACTTAGCCTCTCTGCCAGGCAATTATCACAGAAGATGTTAGAAAAGAAACCACTGATTCATCTGCAGTGACTGCCAGGAACTCCAGCAAGCGCTACAAATCATGCAGACTGTGCTTCCAAAAGCAGCTATTAGAAGTGTCGGCTGTTTTCTTGCTTTCTGAGTTAAGAATCGATTGGGAAATGGCAAAGAATATTTAATGCTTTCAGAAGTTGCTCTCTGGCTAATTTCTTTCTGAATCAGCTGTCTCCCTGGAGTCTTTCTTTTAAACCTACAATGTGTATTTATTTTTATGATCTGCTTTTCACCTGAATAGAATAATAATCTTCATTTACTTTAAGCTTGGCTGAACATGCACTGGATTCAGAAATTAATTTCTCCCTGCTCCTAGCAGTTAAGCTCTGAAGAATAGATCCTCAGCTGCTATAAATTGTTCAGCTTCATTGAAGAGTATTGCCCTGTGTCTTTAACCTCTGGAAGCAAATCTCAGCTTAGAGACCATATGAAAATTGATTTTGCTTGTCATGTCATTATCTTCATTTGGGTAAATGGTGTAACTGATGCACTGTCCACTCAGTCCTGCGAGGCTCTGAGTGCACCCAGTGACAGACTAAGCCCCTGCCAGAAAATGACCCAAGATGAGGGTGCTTAGCATCCTCCTGGGAAATGCTTTGTACCTCAGCTGTTGGGCTCTGATCTGGCACCATTTCAATTCTGACAGATTCAAACCTTCAAATCTCATGCATCCACCTTGCAAAACTCAGGAGATTGACTTAAAAGTTCTGAGCTGATTAAAAAAATAACACATGGGTTGGCTTGCAGTTCACCTCCTGGCTTTGAAGCCTGGAGGGAAGTTCTGATAAGTAAACCTTATTTTTAATTTACCAGTTCAGGTTGTTACCTAGACATTCCACTCTGTCAAACTTTGTCCAAGGCAGCAAGAGTCCTTTCCAGGGTTTAGCTCTGTGTCTGGTGGATTTGGAAGAGGACAGTCCCCGGCTCGCAGGCTGGGACCAAGCTGCTTCTGCAGCTCTGTGTAGCAGGGGGTGAGCTGAGACTTTTGCCAGGATATTTGGTCCAGAGAAGGCTGTAATCTGAAAGGCTGGTACAATACAAACCTCTGCAATAGGAAACATCTCTTGGTGAAGGCAGAGCCTCTTCCTTGAGGGCTGGGAAGCAGGAAGATCTCTGAGAATAGATGTGAAGGCCACTTAATGGACCAAGATTAAGAGAAATAAAATAAGTGTAAAGGATATTCTAACATTTCAGGTTTTTTCTGTTTTTTCCTGGTCAGGCAGTAGCAAACGTGAAATGGGGCTCAGAGCTCTCAACGCTGCTTCTCTAAACCATTTGAAAGGACTTCGCAAGGTTTTTTGCTCCATCCCTCCGGCTGCAGGCGGGATGTCGAACCTGCTGTAAAAAATTACTGATGATGATGGTTCCGTACCCTCCTCTGGCAATTTATTTTAGTGTTTTAACTAGCCTTGCAGGTCACATACTCACTCTGGTCTTAAATCACAGTGCTGCTGGCAGTGGACCCCTAGGAAGCCTTCGGTGTGGTGGGGGAGAGCACCGTGTAGTCTGGCGTGGTATTGCAAAATACCAAAGCCTGTGTCAGAAATTGGCACCTCTGCCTGGTAAGGAGTTAAGGAGCTGGCCTTGTCTGCCTGGCATATTGCAGGGTAATTAATTAACGTCTAATGGACTCCCTCATTTCTATCTCTTTGTGAAAAAGAAAAGGTATTTTTCCCCTTCCCCCACCTCCTATTCTTTCTGAAATGCTAAAGCATCTGGCTGCCTCCAAGCAAGGACAAACTACAAACACCTGGCTGTTGGGGTTTTTTTCCCTCCTGCTCCCTCCCTCCCGAGATCTGCAGCTGCACGACAGCACTGTTCTGGAGGCTGTGAGTGGCACCTTCTCCCCAGGGCTGTCATTCGATCAGAAACAGCCCCTGACTCTCGCCGCTTTGATTTAAGGGGCCTTTACTCTGGGCCTGACCTGATTACCTCATCATAAAATGATGCGGGGCCACGACACCATGGCATGATGTCATGGGCCTTGATGTGTCACCAGAAGAAATATAAGCTTCCTGGTGCTGGAACTGCATGACAAGGTGATTTTTGTTCCACTGTACACCGATTTCAGGGCAGGTAGTAGCACACTTATCCCATTCATCCCTCCCCACCGAGACCACCAGCATCACTAATTCTGCTGGCCACCTCGATGGTACCCCATCTCTTCCACACAGGGTGGGAGGTCTGGATGTGCCCTAAATGGAGGCACTGGCCGTAGTGCCCTGGATCTGTGCACAACCCCCTGCTCGTCCAGCAGCTCAGCACTGCTCCCTGACGCCTAATTAGATTGAAGCCTGAAGTCTCTGGATTTCATCCCATACTTTTATTTGAGATGATTTATCATACTGTCTGATAGAGTCCCTGCAGATAGCAGTTATGAGGCCTTGTTTAACATGCTGTACACACACCCCTGTCCAGTGCAGAAAATGTTCTTGGCAGCACAAAAACCAAAGCCTTGGAAATCGTCCTTAAGAGAAGATTCTTTTCCTGCCTTTTCCTGCACACCAGCCTTGCTTTCAACTGAGCACTCTTTGTCTCCCTGGATGGACACATCAATACATGTCATTCTGAATATTGACTTTTAAGAGTTGTGATTTTTTTTTTTTTTTTTCTTTTTCAAATATACTCCTTTCAGAACAGATGAAGTCCGTTCCGAAATCCCCAGGTCGTTGGCAGACAGGAGCAGCTGGTAGTTGGACCCAGAGTGAGAGGCTTGCAGACAGGTTGGCCTGCAGAGATGCTGGGGTGGCCGCGGCAGTGCTGCCCCTTACCGGTCCAGGCACAAGCTCCCAGCGTGGGCATCTCTCTTCTTGGATAGGTCCATGGAGAAATGTCGTCCTTTTCTTGTTTTCAAGCCAGCATTGTAACAGCAAGTAATGGTCTCTGGAGAGCATGGTCTTATCTCTCTTGCCCGCATCCCTGATGACATGCTTGTTGTTGTCCCTCATGCTCAGGACCCAAAGCTGACTCTTATGGATCACACAAAAATCCTCAGGAGTGCAGGATTCAAGGTACAAGGCGAGGAGAGAGCAATCGCAAATGGAGATGCAGAAGTCTTCTCTGACACACAAAATATCCTGCTAGAAGTTAAATTTCTTACACCTTTTCCTAGCGAGCAGAGCAGGATTTTTGCTACTGATTTCACTGGAAAAATCAGGATCTGAAATGAAGGGTGACAGAATATGCTGCCTAGGTCTATTACTGTCAGTTTGCTTGAGCTGGCAGATAATTCATGGCAAGTAATTTATATAGCACTTTTACTTATCCTGCCCTTTATCTCATCTGTGGTCAATTTGTTGGAAGTCTTTCTAATTAGAGTTGTCTTTGCCAATCACATGGTTTATTTCTGTTGGTTCATTGGCTAAATGTAGCTCTTATAAGCTATTAATGATATATAACCGTTATGAGAGCAGGAAGAGTAACTTGTTTCCACTAGAAAGAGTTTTTGCATTATTTAAGAAAAAGGGAGGTCAGACAAAAAAGATTATTTTTTACAAAATTAATGTTTTTTTTTTTTACTTTCTGAGGCTTTAAAAGATTTGCTATATAAAACTGATGTCAATATAAAACTAAGTGGAGCTGAAAGCCAGAAGTATTTTATTCTCAAAATGTGAAAGGCAAACATTGTTATTCCCCCCTACCACCATGCATTTTTCTACCAAAGCATTTTCACATTAATCAGCCCAAATTTGTGAAATGTTTTGGATGACCTGTGTCAGGAAAAAGGAAAAATCTAGTGTATGAAACATTTCCTAGCTCTATACACAATGATAAATTTGAAAGTAATTTTCCTGCAGGGATAGCAACGTTAGCCTTCAATGTCTTTGTTCCTGCTGGGGAGCTCATTTGCTGGAGTATTTGTAGAAAAGGGAATACAAAAGAGAGGTGAACAAAGGGGAAGTGGTTGAAAGATTGGAGTGGATTGTAATGTCGCAGGCGTCAAATGGAGGGCAAGAGAGAAAAAGATAACAGTGCCACCAAGCTAATGAGCGAATCTCCTCAGCCCCTTGCCTGGGCTGGGGAAAAGGCTGCTTTTGACATTTCTTCTCCCTGGTAACACCAGCTGATGAGCTGTGGGTGGGTAAGTGAGAAATACAATAGTATCTCCCTGTTCTGTTGGATATCCTGGTGAATGTTGGCTCAGAGGTACGAGTTTAGAGCAAGTCGTGCAGAGATGTACTGCGTGTCCTTGTTTCGAGAGCAGCAGGTTTGGTTTCTGGGTGCTAACACGGGTCCTTGCCCATTGGCTCTGGGTTTGCATGCAGCTTCCAGCTCACCAGGGTCCGAGTGTAGCTACTACAGGGCTAAGCTTCAAAGACACAGTGAAGAGCAGCCTTGGTAAAGTCAGATGGGGACCTGCCTGCTCAGATTATCCGTGTAATCTGTGCGATACGAGATTAGCATCCAGACCCTGAGAAAAATTTGGGCAAGGGCTTTATTTATACTGATTTCCCTACTGATTGACTACTCCATATCAAAATACCCTCTACTAAGTAACTCTGAACCTGATTTTCTCCTCTTCATTTCTGCCATGATAAATAATTTATCCTCTGAGGGACTTTTGCCTCAGCAAAGCTTGCAGGGGACCAATGTGGCACAACCAAATTGCAATTATGCAGACACATCTGCTGGGAAGGAAAGCTTTGTATTTTCCTAACTGCAGCATCCTCCTGCCACCTGGTCCCACTGCTCCGGACAAAACCATTTGACACACAGGTCTGTGCTTTTCGTTCTGGGAAATGCTTGTTTTCCCCTTTCCTTCCTCCTTCCCTCCTCGCTTTAATTTCTTTTTCTGCTGAATGTCAGAGTATATTGAAGAAGCAGCACTTTGGTGGTGTGGGGTTTGTTTTTGGTTTGTTTTTTTTTTTTTTTAATGCTCTTTGACATAAATATTGTGTGGGGCACAGACAGCTCAGGCTAAATCGATACCGGAGTGGCTGGGCAGCGGGGCCATTCATGCCTTGAATTTAATTTCACAAATTGATCTATGGACCTGAAGACAGGTTGCAAAAGATAAAGAGCCCTCTCTGCTCTGCTCTGCCATTCCCTGGCCATCAGAGCAAGAAGGAAACCCAACTTTAGGGGTAGGATGTTGGCTAGTTTCAGGCCCTGCGTGAGCAACAGCATTAGAAAAGCTCAAGATATGAAATTCAGAGTCACCTGGGAGGGAGCCAAGGCTGGGTTTGGATTTGGGTTCTGGCTAGCCACAAATCTCAGCCCTAGATTCCAGCCTCTGGTAGACCTGGCAGTGGTTTGTATTGTTTGTTTATTAGGACACAAGGAATCACGTTAATCCACGCTATTTTTATTTATTTATTCTTTAATCAGTTAAAACCACAGGAGTTCACTACGTTTCCTTCTGCAGTAAGCTGACTGTGGGGCAATCCAGTGCAGTACAATTATCAGTGCCAGCAGGCAATGCAACCCCACAGCTAGAATTGCTTCTTAGTTACGGAAAAGAGAGGGGAAAAATCGTGTGTGTGGAGCCCAATCCAGTCCCTATCTGTGGCAGTGGGACTCTTCAGCCCTGGGCTGTACAACAGGCTCTGGCTGCTGTACTCACTCCAAAGGAGCATTTGGAGCCTTATCTAAGTTCTTCAGTCACACTGTGCCTTCAAAAAAGAGTGGAAAAAAAAAATCTTTGCTCTGCAGGCTTCCTACTGAGATTTCTCAATGCCCTTCTGTCAGAGGTGCTGAGGCATGGGGACGCTTCCCGCTACTTGCTGCGGCCACTGCTGGTGCCAGCTGGATCATCAAGGACAGAAGAGCATGAAAATGAGTCAATGGGATTTGGGGGTAGCATGGCTGGTGGGTTTTGTTTTACAAACAAGGGAATGTCTGAATTGTTAAGCAACCTCTAACAAACTTTATTTAGAAGGCTTGAGAAATAGGGCAGTGTTTTCTTCTCTACACATTTTTCTTTTCTACCAAACATAACCCAGGATCAAGTCTGGTAAGATCATCCCAAAAGCAGAGAGATACTTCCAGCTTCGTCCAAACTACATACATATCTATTTTTCTCATAAAGTCTTTTTGGATTTATTTGTTTTGGACCAGGACCACTGTAGGCCTTTCTCCTATTCCACTTATGTCAGTTTTTTTCTTCTTCCAAGCAATAAATAACCTTTCAAATACTCTTTTAGCAGTGGGTTAAACAGTGCAATGAATGACAACATGGTCTGAAGATTCTTGTGCCTAACTTTGTTCTTCTAAATCTAGTAAGGATATAATTTTTCATCTCTCTTCCATTATTTAATGCTACTTTCTAGATTTTCCTTTCTGAGTGATGCTCCCCAGTCATCACAACACTAAGCAAGTGCCTTCTGTGGCACTTCGCAGTCTGCAGCTGTGGTTTTACCCTCACCATGTCAACTCTTTCCAAATTTCCCTTGCTTCCCTACTACATGGTTGGCACTTTCCACCACATGAGAAGTCAGGATTTTATTTTTCCGCTTGGCTGTTGCTATCACAACAATGTGATATTGTTCCCACGTGCACATAACAGCTCTGACTGAACACACAGCTTTGCCAAGACTTTCAAGCCAATTTCCTCACCCAGATCATTGTCCTTGACTAGTACAAGGCAGCCAAAACAGGAGAATACTTAGTAATTTGGGGTTTCGCCTGTTATTTTTTTCCAGGTATGCTATGGAGGTATGCTATGAGCCATTTATGCACATGGGGCAGAAGGAAGCACAATAGAAATAGGATTTTTATTTTATTTTATTTTATTTTTTTCCCCCCTCCTGCAGTGAGAAGTATTGACAGCTGCATGTGGAGAAGCTTTGCTATGGCTTGAGTTGGACTTACCACGGCCCACTTCTATACACTTTCCATCTTACACTTATCTTCAGTGGCTTCAAGGGATCTTCTAAGTAGGAAAGTTTCTGAATTCGGGAAGAAATAATACCCTAGAAATACTAGGGGGTCTGCTCCCAACGCTGCCTTTTTAAGACACTGATACAACAGCCTTCATGAAATTTATCCTGAACCACACTTTGGTCAAGGATATGCCCTCATGGCCAGGCTTTGTAATAGTTGCAGAAACTGAAATGAGTCACAAGCTGTAAAAATAACATCGTCGTGCTGGTGAACTTGACAGCGTGCCCGTCACAACATCCCCTGGTGCCGATCAGATAGGTTACACACCTTGTGGGTCCTCGTCCTCTATCGCTCCTGCCATCGTTTCATTGACACTGAGAGGGCAGAAAAGCATGAACAAACTGTTACACTTGGCCTGATAGACATCTCCACTTTCATTTCCCCCTCTGTAAACAGATTGGAGATAACAAGTGCAGCCATCTCAGATGGCTTTGTCTGGAGCAGCGGGTTGCTCAGTAACTGCTTGCACCTGCCTGCTCACCCTTAACTGTGAAATATAATTGCATTTCAAGTCCCCTCTTTCGTTTCCACCCTCCTTTCTATTAAGTGTGAGATTAGAATTATCTACACACGTGTTTAATGTCAGCAAAAACCTTCAAGGAAGAACGTGAGATGCACTGACAGATGCCAGTCACTACTTTCAGAGGATACATAAAATCACTTATTGTTTGTAACATCTGTTTTACTTCAGAATTTTCCATTCAGGTCAGGTAGGAGTGTTAAGGATTACATTTCAGGTTTGACATCATCTGGCTCATCATTTTCCGAGAGACACAGCCCACCATGGCCATCTTTTTCCTGAGTGTCAGTGGCCCATGAAGCAATGGCTATTTGTCCTTCAGATACCACCTCCCAGTCATCTTCTGCCGTGATTTACAGTGTGCTCCTACTGCTGCGGTGGCATTTAGATGTGTGGCAGGTTGTGACTCTTGCTGCCCGTCACTTTATTACTCTTCTGAATTTTGCAAACAGTGGATCTATGATAAAGTGCCTTCATCTGTCGTTACATCGTCTTTCATTCCTGCAGCCCATGCTGTCTGACACAGAGACGCCTTTTTCAATGTGTCTGCAGGGTGTCTCCAGATACATTATCAATATGCCTCAATAAATAGGGCATAAAGAACGTAATATTTTAGTGGTAGTGCTGGTAGCTGAAGTTGTCTGAGGATATAAATGAATTATTTTTGCCTAACTTAAAACATGTTGGACTTCAGTGGCTCAGAATAGAGATTCATCTTTTGTGTGGATGCTCCTAAATTAGCACTTGGGAGAATGCGGCATATTCGCAGCTGAAGCATAGGATTGGTGCCTGACCTCTGTCCCCACAAACTCTGTGACAGAATTCCTGTTCCTTTCCAAGGAGCTGGACCTAGCCCTCAGCACACAGCAATTACCGATCCTCCTTGAACACTAGGTGCCTTACTAGCGCCTCCAGCCACAATAGAGATTTTGATTTATTCATCAAAATTCTTCCAGCAGCAAATAGAAGTGCATCCCCCTGTTTCAGACTAATATGTCTGCACAATTGCCCCTGCTGTTTAGATGAGGGGCTGATTTTCCATGCCAGGAATCCCGCTTTGTGCCAGATCCCTTTATTCCTCTTGAAACTTTGAAGATATATTATGATGCTAATTAATTCCGTTCTCAAGAAGAGAGTAATTGCAAGTACTGGAAGCAACTTCATCAATGCAGGAAATGAAGGCAAATAGATGCTCTTTTTCTTTCTTTCTTTCTCTTTTTGATTTCCCTTTTGAAGCCAAAGACCACAAATTGATCTGACTTCTGGGTTCTGTCATTAACCCACCATGACACAGTCACATCGTCAAATGCAGCTGGCTGCAAACCAATTCTCTCCAAGCTTTGGGTTTGCTTAGTTAAGCAAACCATTCTCTGTAACCCATCCTCGTGCTACTTTGAGTTAGTCAAATAATCTGGTGAATGGGGCAGGATACTAGTTTTCTTCCTGCCTCTAAGCTGGACTCCCATGGCAGGAGATGCTGCAGGGTCACAATTACAAAAGCTCTCTCACTTCCCAACTTTCATTTCCACCCACGTTATCCTTACTACAGCCTGGCTGATGATCATCTAATGTGTGTGACCCCATGCTTGCTGTGACAGCGGGCAGTGGGCCTGGCAGAAAGCCATGGGCATGTGGCACAGGGTGAGACAGCTTGGAAATTCATCTGGGGTGCTGGAGAAACCTGGCTGCTCAGAGGAAGCACAAACTCAATACATCTCCCAGGGTACATTATAAGCATGGTGAGTGGAAGCTGAGAGTGGTCACTGCCGAAGCAGCCAGGAGGATGGACGGTGTCCAGAGAGTCTCCCACCAAATGCGCCATGCGCAGACCCCATTGGGAAGGGAGGGTACTTCGCTGCCGCCTCCCGCATGAGCTGCAGTGGATGGAGGGGGGCCCAAACTCCCCTCCCCTGCAAATTCACAGCTAGAATTGGTGGCTGGACAGTGCCACTAGCTGGGATTTTCCTGGTGAGACAGAAGTAGATGTTCATTAGCGAGAGTTTTTACTCAACAGGAGCTTCATGGCCATGCGAGGGGTAGATTTGGGTCTCTGCGGTTCCCCTGCCTGTCCTGGGGGGAAGCGGTAGGATGGCTGTGGCGTAAACTTTCTGTTCTTTACAGATCCTCCCTTGGGAATCCCTTGACCTTTTAGATGCCTGATTCATATAATTCTCTCAGAGGACAGACTAAAGGGGGGATATTATCAGCCAATTAAAAAATTCCCTCCTGAGAAGGGTGGTAAATAGCATACAGATGATCTATTTTTTATACATCAATTACCATTCTGCTGCCAGATGTTGCACGAGGAAGATCTGTGCTGTAACGTGCTCTGCAGAGAAGAAACCCTGTGGTGGGTTCCTAAAGCTGTGTGTGCATTAATTAAATATTTGACGGGTTTGAAATGTACCTTTCTGGCAAAAAGCAACCATCAAATTTTCATTTGGTATAGCCTTAT
This sequence comes from Tetrax tetrax, assembly GCA_009806455.1. Classification (NCBI taxonomy): domain Eukaryota; kingdom Metazoa; phylum Chordata; class Aves; order Otidiformes; family Otididae; genus Tetrax; species Tetrax tetrax. Next base: position 283,390 of record WHYT01017948.1, read on the forward strand.
TCTCCCCTAGCAGCTCTCTGTCAATTGACATTTGGGTCTAGATGGGCAAGTAAATAATTTTAAAGCCAAAGGACTGTTATTTTAGTGCTGCTTTCTAGGAATCTGCCAGCTAACACCCACACTACACAATCCCTATGGTATTTACTCACAGTTTCATCTGATCTCTCTCTTGCTTCCCTACTTCCAGCGGTTCCTTGCATCCAGTATGTTGCCAGTTATCTTCAAAAGAAAATGTGACAGTGTGTACTCATGAAGATATGCAATGCCACAGTATTTACATCAGGGTTTTGGTCACATGCGTCATATGGAAAAGAAGATGCTACAAATGGGAAACAGTTGCTGCAGACTCCAGGGTGTTATATAAAATATTCTGGAGAGCATCTTGCAAAGAGGGAAAATTTTGCCTTCCACAGATAAAACCAGTCACTTCTGAGGTTTCTAGGCAATCCTAGTTCAGAGAAGTCTTTGAGCAGGGAGATTTTTACCACAGTGTTTTGTTGGTCCTTGAATGTAGACTTGAAACAGAGGACAACAAGACAGCACAGAGGAGGAGTGAGGCAGGACTAGGACAAGTCTGAGAATGGGAACTGGGAGCTCAGTCTTAGGGTGTAGCTGCAGGGAAATAACTTTGGGCTCATTAGGAAATCAGCCTTCTTGTGCTGTGGGAAGGACCTGCCCTTCCAGACACACACTAACGTGCTGGAGATCTGCTCTTGGTCTTGAGAGGCTGTTGGGTGTCCTATGGGTCTGTGATCCTGAGGATTGTCTCTACTCACTTGCCTTTGCATCTTAGACTGTCTTTGAGAAGAGGATATAGCCATCAAAGATTCCTCCCACCCGTGATTCTGGTGTTCCAGTACATCAGTAAATGTTTCACTACCATTCGTTCCAAGCCCCGCTTCCACCCCAACAGGTGTAGGTGGGTTTGGACACCTCCACAGAGGCTGCTGTGCTGGTTTGGCTCTGTGGGGAGCCCACAGTGGGGCAACGGCATTACCTACACTTAGCTGCTGTCAGAAGCTGTACAATATTCTGTATCCCAACGAGACCGGAGGCTTGTGGGTTTGCAAAGCTGTGTCCGGACAAGGTCTCCAGAGCAGATGTGTCCTGTGGAATGAATACTCCTATTATGCTGCCCTTCTAGCATGCATCTGCCTTAGCTTAGTGGTGCTCATTAGTTCATGTCCAGTCACTCCTTGGCTGATCCATCAATGCCAGTCATGATGGATGTGCTTGTGAGGAAGGGTGTTGGTGCTTGGGAGCTGCTGAGTGTTCAAAATCCAAAAATTCAATGATCTCAGTGGTGCCAACTCAGCAGCAA
>WHYT01017948.1:295787-371680 GCA_009806455.1 Tetrax tetrax
ACCCACACTACACAATCCCTATGGTATTTACTCACAGTTTCATCTGATCTCTCTCTTGCTTCCCTACTTCCAGCGGTTCCTTGCATCCAGTATGTTGCCAGTTATCTTCAAAAGAAAATGTGACAGCGTGTACTCATGAAGATATGCAATGCCACAGTATTTACATCAGGGTTTTGGTCACACGCGTCATATGGAAAAGAAGATGCTACAAATGGGAAACAGTTGCTGCAGACTCCAGGGTGTTATATAAAATATTCTGGAGAGCATCTTGCAAAGAGGGAAAATTTTGCCTTCCACAGATAAAACCAGTCACTTCTGAGGTTTCTAGGCAATCCTAGTTCCGAGAAGTCTTTGAGCAGGGAGATTTTTACCACAGTGTTTTGTTGGTCCTTGAATGTAGACTTGAAACAGAGGACAACAAGACAGCACAGAGGAGGAGTGAGGCAGGACTAGGGCAAGTCTGAGAACGGGAACTGGGAGCTCAGTCCTAGGGTGTAGCTGCAGGGAAATAGCTTTGGGCTCATTAGGAAATCAGCCTTCTTGTGCTGTGGGAAGGACCTGCCCTTCCTGACACACACTAACGTGCTGGAGATCTGCTCTTGGACTTGAGAGGCTGTTGGGTGTCCTATGGGTCTTATTTTCTGCTGTGATCCTGAGGACTGTCTCTACTCACTTGCCTTTGCATCTTAGACTGTCTTTGAGAAGAGGATATAGCCATCAAAGATTCCTCCCACCCGTGATTCTGGTGTTCCAGTACATCAGTAAATGTTTCACTATCATTCGTTCCAAGCCCTGCTTCCACCCCAGCAGGTGTAGGTGGGTTTGGACACCTCCACAGAGGCTGCTGTGCTGGTTTGGCTCTGTGGGGAGCCCACAGTGGGGCAACGGCATTACCTACACTTAGCTGCTGTCAGAAGCTGTACAATGTTCTGTATCCCAACGAGACCGGAGGCTTGTGGGTTTGCAAAGTTGTGTCCGGACAAGGTCTCCAGAGCAGATGTGTCCTGTAGAATGAATACTCCTATTATGCTGCCCTTCTAGCATGCATCTGCCTTAGCTTAGTGGTGCTCATTAGTTCATGTCCAGTCACTCCTTGGCTGATCCATCAATGCCAGTCATGATGGATGTGCTTGTGAGGAAGGGTGTTGGTGCTTGGGAGCTGCTGAGTGTTCAAAATCCAAAAATTCAATGATCTCAGTGGTGCCAACTCAGCAGCAACGGTAGCTTTAGAAAACTGCACAACTTGAATTCTGGATTTATTTCCCAAGCTCAATCAGATCAGATTCCCAGATCAATTAGATAGATGAGTATTTCTCAATGACCTTCTCCAGTCTGTGATTCTTGCCGGACGCTGCTTTTATTTCATTTTAGTTGCTTAGGAGCTTATAGGCCACAGTGGTCCCAGGTCAAAGATCATCCTCTGACTGCTGATGTGGGACTTTTTCATTAAGGGCTGTCTGCAGTGATGTGCTACAGGTGCTAAATCTCATTTCAAGCAAGTCAGTACACCTGCCACATAGACATCCCACCTTAGACCCTAAAAGCTGTGTAGCTGCACCAGTACAGATTTTTGCCTAATTATCTGCAACCAATAACTCCGGGCAGGGTCGGCTTCATGGACCACAGTGTGGCAAGGCTGTAGTGAATGCTTTTTTGTCAGAGTGAGTGAGATAACATAGTGCACATCACTCACACATTTCCCTCTCAGTTGTGCTCAGATAGGCAAATTAAAAACTGCCCAGTTTCTCAGCAGGCCAACAACTCATCACCCTCACACGTGTGGAATGGGACCCAACGCTGAGTCTGTTGCGTGGGCTTGCGCAGGCGCGGATCATGCACCCCTCTGCTCCTTCACACTGCAGGTGACAACCCAGGCTGCAAAATCCATTACTGTTTATTCACAAAGACTGACTTGCAAAACACAGTCCCTCTAAGCCTTGGTGATATCAAGAGGATGAGATGCTGCAACAGCAGCAGAGACTGCAAGCATCTATGTGTTGCCCATGTGTGCTGTTCTTGGAGACAGACTGCTACATCAAAGCAGCATGGTGCTGACAGTTGTAACCTTTACAAAGAGAAAGCAATCACCACAAATGACCTGCAAGCAGACAAATAAAACTCATGTTGAGTCCCTGGTGTATTCTATCGAGGAATCTGTATAGCAAAACCAAATGAGAAATCACAAGCCCTGTGCTATTGCCATGCTGCAGAGGAGAACACAGCACTGACCCCTGAGGAATCAGTTTAGGTTGGTGTAAGAGGAGCAGAGGTAAGTTTGGTGATTTGGAGGGAGGGGAACCAAGTGCAATTATAGTGAGGGATACCTGATTTAGGATGCACATTACACAACACGAGCAGCAGGTGACAAATGAAAGAATATGTAATATCCTGTTCCAAAACCAGCAAAATACATTTGCTAGCTTAAAGTCTTGAGATTCCATCTGTAAAAGTGCATCATGATGTGAACTGGGACACCACGTTTCATTTCTTTACTGTGTTCAGTCATTCTCTGCCTCACAGCCACACTCATGATGCCCATCCTGCTGTTTGATGTCAACTTTCAGGTCGGATGCTTTACAGTTAATCACTGAGCTCTTCAGGCCTTCAGACATTGACTCACCTTTGGAATATGCTTTGGGTTAGGCAGCAAGGTCATGCATTTAACCATTGTGATGGAGATCCATGGGATAGAAGGGGAAGGTGAGAAATTTCCTCATTTCAGCAAGAGGCTAAGGACTGGTCACGTAGTTTGTGTTCCCTAAAGACTTTTGAGGAATTATCTTACAACAGCAGCCACTTTATGAGCAGCTCAGATGATTCTTTCCCTTGGAATTACTACTAGAAGGATAAGATTTTGAAAATAGTAAGGATTCATTAGGAATAATTAACACCCTTTCCTCTGCATGCATGCCTGTACTCTCTGAACTGAGAAACTGCCAGACATCTAAGTTCAAGGACATCAGAATGTTAGAGGAAAAATTAAGTTTGAGACTAAAGAGAGGAAGACAGGATGTAAAGGAGGTGGAAGGGAAGCCTGAAGTGATGGGAGTTTTCAAGAATTCCAGATGCTTTCAGGCTGAAATCATAAGAAATAATCACTTAATATCTGGATAATTTGTAAAACAGATGACAAGGATGGTAGAAAACAGCTGTTCCAAGGAGTCTAACCAGGTTATTCTCCAGAGCAGGAGAAAAAATAGTCCTGTCAACAGAAAGGAAGATTTAACTCCTCATGTTCTTGCAAACCTCTGCTGCTCTGTAATGATACTTGCAGATTTGGAGGCCTGCATTTTCCAGCACAAGGCCTGGTACGCTCACTGCAAAGATTTGGTTTTTGTTAGCAAAGCAAAGGACCGTGTTTTCCCACATTTTCAACCCTTTCACTTGATGTTTAATTTAAATCTCACTGTTTCCCCGCTTCACCTTACAAGCCCTGGCTTTAAAGTTTCTTACTATGTTCCTGGTATTTGAGCTTAACCTTTGAACAACTTGAAATCTCTTCATTTTTTTAATGAACAACAGTTTATTGAATCAGAAATTATTGTTGCTAGAGCCACTTAAATATTTTTAACTTACAGCAATCCTTTACTAAAAATCCAATTTACTTTTTCTGGATAGTTTAAAAATGGTTTTGGGGGCACAAACCTGAATTCGCCCCCAAATGAGTTGCAACCAGAAGCTCACTCCATAACACTCCTGCTTGTTGACTTCAGTGCCACTAACCCAATTTGAAAGAGAAAAACAGAAAAGGCCTCTCTTCTTCTAAACTTCTTCAGCCAATTTACTTTCATCATACTAGACATTGGCCTGATGACACAGAAGGTGCAATCACATCATTCCTGGACTATTAAGATGTAGTTTCAGATATGTCCGCTTCAATAGCTGCCCTACAAGATATGTCTGGTGAGTATTTTTTAAAAAGCAATTGTTCTGTCTTGCCTTACATGAACTTTTTCAGATGCGAGACAGTAAATTTGGAGCAGCAGATGTGGCCAAATTCCTGAAAGATTCCTCTCACCCTTTTCCATTTCCCTCCTAAAAGAAGTCTGGATTGTGAATTCCCCAGGTCTAAGTACCTTTGGGATGTTTTGGGAACAAAGGCAGCTGAGAAAATCATTGTCATGAGTGTCTCCAGACAAGTTTTAGTCCCTCTATTATTCTTTTTGCAAAGAAGAAAGGTGATGGCATTATCAGAGGAAGTTCTATCTCTGTAGCTTAGCTCATCTGGCAAAGGCTGACAGACCAAATACAAGGACAGTTTAACATTGCTCTCCAGATAGAGCTCCTTTCTTTCTCTTAGAGAAATTGTTCAACAAAGGTTCAATGAAACAAATCATAACAATCCTAAAAGACTGTGCTAGGAATTGTGTGGATTAATTACTGACTTCATTTTGGTTATTTCCTTGTTCCTCAGGACAAGGTGAGTCCTACTTATTTCTAGTCATCTCCCACCAGATCCAGACCTCATTCCCCATTCCCCTTTTTTACTTATCACTGGAGCTCAAGGCAAATGCAGGTTTCACATCAACAGCCAGATCTCTCCATCTCCATTTCTTTCCCTTTCCCTTAACTGTGCAAGCTTCACTTTACTGCATTTGGCGTCTCTTGATATTAGATACACACTTCTCAACTTGCTTCATACTGTTTACTCATTGACTCTCACTCCATAAAACTTCCTGGAGCAGAAGAAATTCGGAGGATGCTGGAGTGTCCTTTGGTAGCAGTGTTCCCTGCCACCTGCCCTCCCCAGCCAGCCCTCCCCTGTGCTGAACTTTAACATCCTCGCTCCTCAGATCTGGAGTTCACTTTGTTTCTTGCTTTGAGCAATCCCAATAAATTTTTTGGGAATCGGGTTAAATTTTGGTAAGGAGAAAGCAGAATCTCATCCTTTTATTGTTTGAAGTACAGCATTCCCAGTGGGTAAATATCCTGCAGTACCACTGTGGAAGAGCAAATATATGAAAAACCACTTAGTACCAATAAGGATATGAACATAGTTAAAACATTAATCTTGCTGCAGCTGTTGTCAAGCCTGTCCCAGGGCTTAAGGTGGTTCCCTACAACTCCTCAGGAGAAAACAACACGTGTGCTTTGTACGATCTTAAGAGGAGGAAACTGGATCCGGGGCATTTTTCATTTAGATGTACAGAAAGACATTTGCTTCCTCCCCAGGATTCTTGTAGCCTTCTCTCATCTGCACAGTGTCTGTGAGAGCTTGGACAAACCCAGGGCTGGAGGCTAGAAAGAGCAGGTGGTGGGAGCTGCTGGGGACGCTAAGCTGCAGGATTTTATCTGGATGTTTGCAGAAAATGGGAAAAAAAAATCCCATGAGAAGCAACCACTAGTTTCTTACAGGATGCTGGAATGTTGCTGGGAGCAGCAACAGATGTGTCCTGTTGAACTGCTACCTTCAGTTCTTTCTGAGTTGGTTTTTTTTTTTTTTTTTCCCAGGATCCTGCTTTTGGGCTGATTCCCAGCAATCAATACCTTCCTCATGTTTCTTTTGCAGCCCTCTCTGCCTGGTCTTTTAGCATCAGTCTAACTTCCATCTTATCTCTAATTAAAAATCATTTAAAAGGGGAAGAAGAGAAAGGAAAGGCCAGGTTCTTGACTTTATGGTATCTAGAAATTAAGTGATGCTAGCATTTGAAAGCACTCAGGATTTTTAGGAAAACCTCAAAATTTTGGGCCTGGCAGCAAGGAGAGGTGCAGGAGCCAAAAGAGGGTTGAAATTAGAATCTCTGAGGAGGAGGAAGAACCCCTTTCTCCCCTTATTGTTGAGGGTTTCTCCAGACAGGGGATACCATATGTTTGAGGTGGGGGCTGTGTTTTGTGCAGATAGCATAATTGTCTTTACGGAGTGAAATGGAAACCTGATTTTACCAGCTGGCCAACTGCTGTCTAGCAGCTGGGTGCCCTGGGCCGGTGGTGGGGCGGGGCGACATCTCCCTGCCATGCTCTGAATATCCACTGTACTGCGAGATGAGCTGGCCACAGGCCTGAGCCCACCAAGGCAGAGCCGTGTCTTCACTTGGCAGAAGGTTGGGTGGTTGGAGGGGGGAGGCGGACATGGGAGAAGGGATCACCAGTAACCCCGTGCTGGAAGGAGCAGTGGTTTCCAGCTGTGACCATCCAGCACGCTGGACCCTAAAAGCTCCATTCAACTCCTGGTATCACAGCTTGCTGATTTACTGGTGTCCCTCTGCTCCAAGCTCCAGAACCCCAAATCCTGCTGTAGAGGTGCTCCCATTACTGATCACGGGCAGCATCTGAAATGGCCGATAGATTCAAATTACCTGATGTCTCTTGGCAGATATGGCTTTTCACCAGAGGTGCACACACCTTTTAGCTGGCAACACAAAGCCAGTGTTTCAGCACGGGAAAACTAACCAGTATGATTTCCTTCTGAGTAGAAAGCTATTTCACTGGGGACGAGGGGTGAGGCTGTGACATTGCAAGCATTCAGGTTCATGTGCCCTTAACGGAGACCTTCCTTCAGCTGGAGGTCACTGCTATGAGATGGGATGTTGCAAATGAGTGTCATCTGAAATTAAACCGCTGATGCTTCCAGTTTTACCCAAGAAATGTCAGTTGTTCCTTTGAGGCAACTGAAGTCAGATGTTCAGAGCAATTCCTGTCATCATCTTAATTACAGTCTGCGCTCAGCATTGGTCATTGCTGTAGGGTCAGATGGGCACAACAGCCTTCTGCAAGCATGAGCTGAAACACTGCAGTCGATTGTCATCTCATCGCTGGGCTGGGAGCCTTCGCTGTAGCATACTCTGTCTTTATTTGCACAAAGGTCTTGGCCAGATGCCTGGCACCATGCTGGCAGATTGGTCCTATTTCTGTTTGTTGATAGATTTCTCTTATATCTGATACCTTGATTAACATGCATTGATTTCTCCTGTTTCTGCTGGTTGGAAAGCGTACTCCTAACAGCAGCCTAGGAACTGGTTTCTCTACGAGGGGTTACTGCATCACATTTAAAGCCCTCAGCATGTACAGCTATGAACCAGCGCTAAGCACAATATATATTTTCAGGACTTGCTTTTCCCTGCCACTTAGTGGCTTTAAATGGCAAAATATTTTTGCAAAGACAAATTGCTTTGCAGGTACCGTGCTGAGCTTTTGGAAAGGCTCCAAATATACAGAGGGATGCAGAACGACTCCCTGGATCCCCGTCAACAAGGTGAGATGACCCCAAGCACTTATTTTCCATGTACGAAAACTAGAGGAGTGTGAAATGCTGACAACAAATTGCAGCACTGTTTCAAATTCAAGGCAGCCGTGCTGCTGCAAGGCTCGGAGGGCTGCTTCACACAACCACGGCTCTCCTAGGACTAGACCCTGAGTACTTTTGGTTTTAAATGCAGCAAAATTAAGACCACTTTTTAATACATGTGGGCTGTTTCTGAGTAGGAAACAGCTAAAGTAGGACTGTTCCCCAGCAAATACAATCTGTGCTAATATGATGAACTTCTGCGTAAGTCTGTGATGCTGCCTCAGGACAAGCCATTAGATTATCAAACCGAGGAGAATACCTTACGTTGCAGGGTGCTTGGAGGCACATCCTTGCCCCTGGCTACAATCTCTTTTCATTTTGTGAAGATGCAGTGGCACAATCACCCTCCTTTCCTGGCGATAGAAAACCTGTGTTTTTTTCTCCAGTTTCTCATACTGGGACAGCATGGTGACCCTCTGGATGCTGGATATTCCCCACCGGGAAGAACAGCAGAGAGCTCAGCTTCTTTCTGCAGCACTCTGTCCCTTTCCCTCCCTTCTCCCACCACTTACTCGTCTCTAACTTCCACCAGTTCACAGTAAGGGGGCACTTCGAGCTCTGGGGTTTTAACCCTTTTCTCCCCAGCAGTGGTAGGGAATTTAATTCACTCCATGTGGGTGCAACACGCATATTATTTATTAGAACCAGCAGCTCTGTAAGGTTAGGCAAAAAGTTGCTTTTCAAGGCCCTGGGTGGCTCTAAACACGTGGTCATTAGAACATGCTTTTCCAACTATTGAATGGTTGTGAACATTAAATATTTTGTTTTAATAAGTGCTTGCTTTTTCAGCTGCTGAGTGGCCTTAATCTTTTTTTTTTTCCCTCATTAAAAAATGTTGTTTTTCCAGCTCATGAGCCACTGAAAATACTGTTCTGTTTTTTTCTCTTTCTTTTTTTTTGTTTTTAAAATTCACCGATTGGTTTATTTTTATTTTAAAAAGGAGTGAGAATTTTGGAGCCTTTAGCTAAAATAACTTGTTTTCAGCTACCAGGACAAGTATAGGGCAAGGCTTAGGACAACATAAAATCAAACCTTGCTTGTGTGAACAAGTTCCACTGAGATAAGAACATGCAAACTATCCAAACACCAGCAGATTGTCTTCTCTCTGTGCTCTGAAAGGACTGATGAATCACACTGCTGCATGCTAGTTTTCCCACCTGCCAATCAAACGTCCTATTGTGTCATACTACAGATTCACAGGGCAAGATATGAAGCAGTCCTAGGGTCAGAGGTGAAGCAAGTGTGTTTTGGATTCAGAATAAAGATGAGAAGTTTGACTTAAGTTTCATTTCCCTTGTTTGTTCTATAAGGGAGACCATGTTACATAAGAAGAAAGGTAATTAGGAAGAAAGATCTTTTGCTAAAGCGTTAGATTGGACAGAGCTACTTCTGCTGTGGACTCATTGTATGGCTATGAGAACTTCATCTGTGCCATGACTCCAAGGCCTAACTGTGGTCTTCACAAACTACTTGGGATGCTTATTATGCCCCACCTGACCTCTAGCTGTCCTTCCAGAAGGGAAGAGATGTCCTGTATATCCTGTATCTGCTAGTACCATGAGAACTTGAGATTACATCTCAAACGACATTACCTATCTCTGCTTAGGCAAATGGATTGAGATCTTAGTCTTTCTTCCTAGTTCTCCTATAATAGCAAATCTCAGAAATCTGCTGGAGACAGAGGCCTCCCCTTACAACGTGCGCTACCACCCCTTCTCCCATAGGTCCCTGACTTTCATGGTTGCTCTGATGGAGGAGGAGACATTGACAGCATGGAAGGCAGTTGACAAGAAGTGGGCAACATCTTGCTCAGTTGGGGAGCTCTCTTAGGGCATCCAAAAGTGGCAGGTTTCCCCTGTGGCTGGGGCATTTGGCTTTCTGCAGCTTCTAAATCACCCACTTGGAATGCACTGTGCATCAGCCTGGAAGGGAGTCAAACCATTTTATGAAAGCTGCAATTAGTGGCTTCCCACAAATAGCATCTAGCTCTGACAAGTGGCTGCTCTGTAATGCTGTTTATGGGCTTGTTTCAGGTAATGGAATTTCATTGCCTTTCAGGTGCTCTCGCCACAGGAAGCACATATATTTTTTCAGCTCTGTGATTTTTTCCACTAAATTGCACAAATAATTATATTTGGGCAAGTGCATTGGAAACATCTTACTCTGCATTTATTTTGCAGCTCAAGTCCTTCATGAAAGGAAGAATAAATATTTTCTTCTAGGCAAACAGCTGAGGTGAGAAAACAGAGAGAGAGCAGAGATAGTGGGGAAACAAAACCTGCTCTTCGCATATAATAAATCAGTGTATCTGCACTGACTGAGTGTACCTGTGCTGATTGGCTTTGGCGGATAAGTGGATCCAAAATTTCCCCCCTTCTCCATCCCCAACTGTGGCAGCTCCTAGCAGCCACTACCTGAAGTCATGTCTGGGTCTCCTGGACATGAGTGCATCTTCCTTGGGAGACCAGGGTATGAAGTGATGTGGAAGACTTTCCTGACCCTTCTCCTACAGAGTTATATGCAATTGCTGGCTTTGTAGGAATTGAGTGAATCAAACTGAGAGTTCAAATCATCTCTTTCAGTGTAGTGGATGATTATGTGGTCTCTAACTGTGGATTATTATGTTGTGGGAACAGAAGGCAAGAGCAAGTTCTGGTTGGCTTGTGTAACGGTTTACCCAGGATGATACAGGGCATCCAGCAACGTATGGGACCTCCCCGTGTGGTCCATGCTTAGCAGAGTCCTGCTGAGCTGGCTGCACTGGCGTTTTGTAGGAAAAAGCATCCTGCATGAATAGCAGTGGAAAGAAAGCCTGTGAAACAAGATCACTTATGCTGAGCCTGTTGGGTCACGGTTAGGCATAAAGAGCATTTGTAAGGAGAGCTGAGCACCAAACTGCAGAGCGTCCTCTTTTGTTCACCAGCCTTGCTGTAATCATAAGCCTCAAAGGGAAAAGAAGGCCATGAACCCAAGAAACAGGTGAATCAAAGGCAAAGTAGTTGCTTCAAGGGGGGGGGGAAATTTGAAATCAAGGTTGCAGAAAACCAGGACTCCTAATAGGATAATGCAGGTAATACTATCACACAGTACTAAACAATACAGAACTAATTAGCTCAAATATTTGCTGACAATGTGGGTTTTGAGGAGAGGGGGGCATGGGCTTTCATAAAACTTAATTAACTCATAGAGTAAATCAGTTTCTTTCATTGCCACAACAGAGCCAATCAAGATAGGCTTACTGTTTGCTCATTTGGAAAACGATTAGGATTCCCATTTAGACTTAATTACAGTGCAAAGGTTGACAATTATCATCTTTGTGGAAGCACTGGATGCCACAATATCTCAGTTGAACATGTGCCTATAATTATAGACATCATTTTCTTAGCAGAAAATGTAACCCACTTATTACCTGGATTTCATGCCTGTAATTAGAGATAGTAGAAATGAAAAAAAAAATAAAATAAGAAGGGGGCTGGTGCTGAATTATTTTGGATAGTTCCATAGCAAATTACTTTGTGCAACTGTTTGTCACAAATTAAAACCTTGGTTTCTAGTTTGTACTCCTCATGGAAGGAAATTTGTAGACATACATAGGAATCAAACTAGCCACATGGTCATATTTTGACATGGCTAAGAACACCACTGCCTCAGACTGACTTGGTTCAGAAACCGTGCCTTATACCTCCCTGAAGTTTCTTGTGTTACATGGGCATGGACTAGTCACCCAAGTCATTGCAGAAGCGAGCTGCTGCAAGAAACTTGGTCAGTCACTTAGGAAAGTCACAGCTTGATCTGAACCAGAACCGAACAGGCTTAACCTGTGGGCCAAAATAAACCACATTAATGTTAAAGTTTGCAGGAAGTGCTTGACTACAGTCATGTTTAATACTGCAAAACACACACGATAAGCAGGTTGAGATTCCTCCCAGTTGCCAGCCTACGTCTCTCCAGGAGACCATTTCAACTCATTGCATCCAGGGGCTGCACCACAGCTGAGATAAGAGAAAAAGAAAGTTCAAAGCGTTTTACAAATACTGATTACTGATAAGGCAGGAGGTACGATGAGGATGTAAGAAACCCAAGCTTGCTTCAGTCAGATTTGTCACTGTCTCTGGGCCTCTGTTTATCCCAGGGGCTCGTAAAGAAGCTGTGGGAGAGTGCCCTTTGCAGGGAGAAGCAATGGATCAGCACAATGCTGAGCACTACAACAGAATCACCTTTAACAACAAAGTGGAATTGGCTCCTTCCCTTAGTTTCTATTGCATTTATTTCCAAGCCGGGGTGAGTGAGGTGGAAGAATGCAGGACTCCAGACTTCCTGTATTTGTTTCATGCAGGACGTTCAGAATAACATCTGAAGCTCCTGGGGAAATGGTACAAGTGACTTTGGGACCAGGGCATCACCTTTTTTTTAGCAGCATTTTGACTACTTGCCAACTGAAATGTTGAGTTTGCCTCAGACTATTTGCAAGGGGTAGAAGGAAGGATAAAGTTTTCACTTATATATCATTTTAATGTTCCATGATCAATGAAGAAACACAGCATTCAATATTTCTGCCTTCCTTGAAAAACATCATTCGCCTCCTGAAATGAGCACTGCCCTGTTTGGGGGGAAAAAAAACAGCTTTGTCAGGTCAGATCATCTCTGTGAACCACGACCGTCAAATAGTGTCAGCAGGATTTTAGGGAGTGCGTTTTTGTAGCTGATTCCTGTGAAAGGGCAGAAAGGTTTTTTTGTTGGTTCTCGAGAAATATTTATTTGTGTTTTCACTGAGTTTTTTTCATAGGTATAGGTAAAAGGGAAGAAAACAAAGTTTTGAGTATTGGCTGTGTCCTTTTGAAAGTTTTCTGTTCAGCTGCTTTTAATATTGCCTGAGCATTTTGCAAGGAGAATAGAAACAGTGATGGAAGTAATAGAACACCAGAAATAACTTCTTGCATTGTTTGAAGTACTTATAATGCTGAAGGCCTTTGCTTTTATTTAGTTTCTTATATCTTATTTATTGGAGCTTTATGTAGCCAAGGAGCTTGCATGGTATTATTGTGTTGATTTGGAAAAGCTGAGAGGGTGGATTTTTTTGTCTTGGCTTCCAGCTGCCTGGCAGCAAGAAGCTCTGTCAGATTTCGGCAGAGGATCCCGCTCATCTCCAGGCTTACGAGCAAGCCGAAGCCCTGTAAGGCCAGATGCTGCTTGGTGTGACAGCCGGAGGACTTCCACATGTCTTTTCAGACAGGAGCTCAGAGCTGGAGCATCTTGATCCCTCCAGACAAGTCCGAACAGGGCAGCTGTGCCCCTGCCACAGCTTTCAGAGCAGCTTTCTTTTGAACTGCTGAACTACAAATTCCCCTCCCGGCCAAGGAACCGTGGTGGGTGGGACCAGCGGGAGAAGAAAGAGTTGCTCAGCGAATAAAACACAGGTAGGTGTGCGTGCGTGGGTGGTGAGAGCAGCTGACTTTGCCAAACCCACTTGGATTCAGTCCACCAAGCTGAGCGCAGTTGGGAAAGCTGGCAGGGTTTAATTGCCTGGTACCTGCAGAAGCGCCTGTGGAATGCCTGGTATCTCCAGCCTACCCCCAGTCAAGCAATCAGTTGCAGTGATCGGAGGTTCAAAGAAATAGGCAACATTGAGAAATAGTCTAACTTGTTTTAAAAGTAAGGATAATAGAGTTTTTGTTTTGTTTTGTTTTAAAAAAAAAAAAAAAGAGACCCCAAGGAGAGATGAGTCCTCCTAACAGAAGGAAGAAGGAGGAAATGAATGGAGTGGGGATTTCTTAGCAAACACCAGTTCAGGCCTATTTACCAACCTTGTGCAGAACTAGTTGTGCCACTTCAGTGTTTATTTATCCACTACAAGAGTCCCAGGTACAAAAACAGCCTCAGGAACTCATTGGTGTGCAGGCATTCGTTATCTGGCAGTAGAGGCGTGTGAAATCCCAGGCAGGAGCTGCAGTGCTGTACGTAGCTCCTGCCTTTGGCGTGAACAAAATCAAAATCCTACAGATGGGTTTTTAAGGGTTCAAAAGCCAATGCTGTAATGTGCAATTACAGGTCAGTGGCCTTTGGAAGATGGGCAGAAAGATTCAGGAGCGAACAAACATGCTGAAAAGAACCTCCTGCAGCCTTCACAGAGCCGCATTTATATCAAACTACTGCAGCGTCAGAAATTTTGGGTGGATTTGCTTTCTTCCCTCAGCCACCTTCAATATCATGGTATGGTTTGTTGTTTTTTTTTCAGAAGACAGTAACAAAATTGCGTATATCTGTCCCAGCCAGAAGCAGTCTGAACAACCCTGTTGTTTTAACATTTATGAACTGGTTTTTTTTTTCGTAGACAGAATAAGTTACGGCTAGTCAGTGTGAGTTTTAAAAAACACATTGATTTTCATATCTTTATCTGAATTCAGGCTGCATATGTTAAGTGATTACTCTGTCTTTAATTCTTGGAGATGCTGCCAGCCTTAGAGACATCAGTCTTGCAAGGTAAACACTGAAAGAAGTCAAGAAAAGTCAATTTCTTGTTACAAGCATTTCTGGGGTTAAGCCTGGAATAGAGTGCAAGTGGAGTTTTAAATTGCAAGGATAAGTATCTGAGACAGCTGCACTGTTATACAGATATATAAGAAAATTATTGGTTTATTATTGTTATTACTTTGAGTATAAAACTGAGCAAAGAGGGACCTTTTTTCTGCCTTTGGTCTTTACTACAGGTATCTCATACCAGAGTTATCAGCTGTGATATTCAAAGATGAGAGTGACTTTAGAGTGGTGGTTGTGAGAAACTCTTGCATGGAGGCACAGATTTGGTGGCTAACAAAGAAGGCCTTGGATGCACACATCTCTGAGATGTATCGGTGTTTGCATTAAATCATAGAATGGTTAGGGTTGGAAGGGACCTTCAAAGGTCATCTAGTCCAACCCCCCTGCAAGGAGCAGGGACATCCCTGACTAGATGAGGAGAAGAAACAATAATTGAGCTCATGCTAAGTCCGTCTGTAGGATAACTGTTAAAAACATTTTTGAGAGAGGTCTGGCTTGTGCAAAAAAATAATCTAAGTACTCAAAAACACACAATTTACTTTTGATACAGACTGCATCGTATTAGTGAGCTAGAGAGACAGAAAATGAAAGGTGAACTGTCCCAGATCACCTTGGCTTTGCCATTTGGGGCTTTTGAATGCCTTAGCTTGAAAAGAAGGTACAGAAATAAGCACCTTCTGAACACGCTACCATCTTGAGAGTATTTGAAGGTGAGAGAAGCTTGTTGTACATAAAAAATATCCTTAGGAATCAGTGCTAAATGTAACAGAAGGTGAATGTGGAAGATGATGGGGAACAGAACAGAACTGCTAAGCAGGTTTGTTGTGGCTTAACACACATCTCCAGGAGGAAACCTTCCATGCTGGCAAATGGGAGCCTGCAGAGGCCTACGGGCAGAGGCAGAGCCAGCTTTGTGAAACCCTGTCCAAGGATGCAACCCAAAGAAACAGGTCCAGCTCTGTCTCAAGCACAGCTCGGTGCAGTGCACTACGTGAGCGTCGATGTATTTTTTGGTCTTGGCCGTAGAGAGGCTGTGACGGTCAATAACATCTTTAAGGCCTTCACATTCTCCCTGAAGGAAGCCCTGGAGGTCACCACTCCGCGTCACACCTGGTTTGCAAGCAGATCTCTTTTTGCAGGGAAAAAAATGAATGTCTAATTTGTTCAGCAAGGAAATATGTTTTGAATCTCTCTGTAATCTGACTCCCTGGATCAGGAGAGATAGTGCATGGTTTTTGAGACAGAAATATATCCCGTTCTTGAAGCGGTTGGGAGAAGGCAGCAATCTATGTGGGAAAGCTGGAGAAATGGCAGGAGGGAAAAGAAAAATTACATGCATTAGTGGTTTATGCCTTCCAGACATTTACAAACTCTGGGTAATGCAACTCAGAGGGAATTTCAGTCATTCCAGAGAGACTGCATGATTTAAGAGGGCATAAGGGTTGCAGTTTGCTCTATGGTTTAACCCGCAAATAAAACTTCCATCAGCCAGCTGAATATCTGGAAGGAATTTGGGGGTGCATTTTTAGGAGCACAGACATCAAGAACGTGTTGCTTTATTGCTTCGGTGATCTGTCACTTCAGTATAGTCTGGCCCTGTGCTGCTCATGGTACGGTGGGGTTAATGTGCAAAACATACCACAGCTTCAACAGGTTTGGTGAAAACAAAGCCAGTCTTGTGGTTTTTGCACTTCTAACTTTTTTTTTCACTTGTGCCATTGCTCATTTGTTCTGTTGCATGCTATAAAGACCACCTCCTCGATCCAATCTCCCTTGCTGGCCTACTTTCTGCTTCCCAGTGAGAATTTAAACCAAGACAGTGTGCAGATGAAGGTCCAGTGGCCATCATCACCTCATGATCTAATTAAATTAAAACTCTGACAGTTACAAGCTTCTTTAATAGTCTCCTACCCATTTAATGCAGTGATGTCTTCCAGTCATTTTTCTAAATAGCTGCAACATTAGAAAAGCTCCTAGAGAAATTCTTATTGCATTCTGCTTGCAGGGACCACTTTATTTTGTTTAATATATAGTGTTATCCCAAGGCTGGGATAAGTTCTCCTAGTACTTTTCTTCATTTATCATTTTCCCTTTTCTATTCCGTTACAGTACATTTCATTCCATTCCATTCCCTTCGCTTCCCTCCCCTCCTTGTATTTTCCATATTTTTGACATTTGAAAATATTTTTCTGCCTTGGTTTTTGACATGTAAACATAAGGCATATATCACTTTCAAAAAAACGCCCCAGTCTGCATTGTGATGAACAACAGATGTGAATGACAGCAATGAAAAAAAAAACATCAAGCATTCTCCTTCTTATATCTTGAAGGGGAGGAAAAATATTTGCAACTGGGATGAGAACTTCAGTCTACTGAGGGTTTAATTTTTATCCCTGTTTTATTAGGAAAGGGAAACAGAGGCAGAAGGACTTGCCCAAATGAGTCAGTCAGTCACCCTAAACAGATGTGCTGGCATGATTCTGGCGTCTTTCAGTTATACTAAGACTCATTTGATTGTGAAATACTTGCTGATGTGCATTATCAGGGAGCCTCAGAGGGGTTTCATTTCAGAGCTAGTGGTTTGAGGCTGTTCTGAAGTGAAGGAAAAGTACATAATACCTCATATTGTAATAAGACCACGAGGAAGGACCCAGAACAACCAAATTCAGCTCCTTTGCCCTTTGTGCCATACTTCACATCTTCATACAGCACCAGGAGAGAGTTTGAGCTCATGGAAACTGGAGTGAACTTGCAGTGTTGCAGCTAAGGGAAGTATTGAGAGTGACTGGACTTACAATCATGGGCAAATTTCAACAGCTTTTTCTGATCCATCTACTGGGGGAATATGATCAGGATAATTTGATCCCTGTCTCTTCAGGTGTAAAGTGATTTCAGTGACAATGGAAGTCCCCAAAGTGATGTACTTGTGGTTTGCTTCCTTTCTTGTGCCGCTCTCAGGACAGCTAACTAGAGCAATTAATCGGCTTGCTGTTGTAATGTGGTTCATTATTAAAGTCCTTCTCCCATGCACTGTCACTGTCCCCTTTCCAAAGAGAATCTAAATCAGGTAACTGGAGACAATTCCTAACCCTGAATCGCCAAGGAAAAATGTGGAGTTGCAGTGCTGGGTATTGAGGGTGGTTAAGCATCTGATCACAGCTCCGTTTGCAGCACAGGCACTTCAGAAAGCCAGAACAAAATGTATTCGCATGGCACCAAAATGCAACACAAAACTTCAAAATACACTGGAAGCTGCTTAGCCAAGGCAGCAGAGAAGTCAATATAGGCTGCTAAATTAACTTCAGAAGCAGAGTGAGTGCTGGGTTCACACCCCATGGTCATCCACAGCTGGTTACCCGTAACCTCTGGAAGAAGAACGGTCATCTTCACGCTGGTTCAGATGTGCTGCAGGGTGCTGCACTCTTCCTGGGGAATGCGTGTCAAATGCGCTGCCTTACGAGCACTCTGAAAAGGTTTTCAGACCCTCCTTAGATAGCACTCAGAGTCTGAATATATTTTATATCCTAGCAAGATCACATAGGAGGGAGCCTGTGCTGTTATGAATAAAAAATGAGGCATACTGGGGATAGTCTAAATAAAACATTTCAGCTGTTCATTTTTATTTTCTTATGAATAAGTTTGCCATTGTAATTTGGAAATCAGCTTTTTTAATCCCTTTTTTTTTATTTAAAGAAGGAGGTAGAGGAATCTGAATTGCAGATATTTTCATTTTCACCATTTAAAAAAAAAAAAGTCTCGCAAGCATGTTTCTGTGAAAACACAGGGCTTAGGATGCTTTGACAGTAGCCAAAGCAGGCAGCAAAACATGTGAATGCCTCCAGACTGCTTCCAGGGTTTTGTTCCACTGCCAAAAACTGAGACGTAGACTCACAGCATGAGGCAGCACACTTCTCTGGCTTTATGTGCTCCCACATGAGGTGGATTTAACATAAGAGACTGCTATGCTTCCCCTCACTTCTCCCCTTCTATTCCTCCCTCAAAATTTTGGTTTAAAAACTAAGAGAATAATACGGAAGTAATTCTGGATGTAGCCATACTGAAGGCCATTGAAACAACTTTTCCAGTCGCAGCACATATTTATAAAAACACCTACACTTGTGAAACCTTCGGAAAGATCAGTTTCACTGTGTTCCATCAGGTTGCTTTCATCTTGTGCATGTGGATGGCCAGGTATTGGAGGATCTCTTGGATGATGTCTGTGCTTCCTAGGGCTGTTTGGAATACAGGGTCAAGGTGCCAGAAGGACATAGAGTTTCTGCTCAGCTGGATAGGTACAGGTGCTTGCCCTCATTTATCTTTCTACCACTCAAGGAACTTGGGATGAGCTCTTCATCTGACTGGTGGGGCACTGTGCCCTACGTAGCAGACGAATCCTGTCATCATAATTCTATGATTCTATCACAGGGCAACCTTTCTTAACCTCCCATTCAACTTGCCTGTTTTCCTGAGATCCTCCTCAGCAACGGGAGTTAATTGTCTCCAGGGTAAGGAAATCAGCAATCACTCTTGGCTGCAGGGTTTAGTCTCTTAGATATCATCATTGGCATTGAGAACCTGACAGCAATTAAAGGTAGTTAGCCACGGTTTGGTGGATATAAACCTCTGCAGGCAGCAGTTATGGTTTGCTGCTCTTCCCTTACCCTGGAGGAGGTGAACTGCGGGGCACCACTGCATTTGCACCCTGGGCCCTTTTGTAGCCCTCAGTACAGCTCTGACCTTCCAGGACACCTTGAGGGATGCTGTTGTGAAGCAACTGTGAGGACTTCCCTTACCAAATCCTGGTTCCCAATCCACATGATAGTTGGAGATGCTGGCCTGGAGTCTACAGAATGTGTTTTCAGGATGACCTTTGGGAAGCCTGCTCTGTACGTATGAGGTATGTGTGTCTGTAGGCAAACATGAAATCCCCAGATCTACATGGGTAGAAGTAGATCTCATCAGAGAGAGACTTTGATCACCCATGTGTAATTTTCTTACATGCAGATGTCAACTTTCATAAAGCCTACGGGTTCAGTTTCAGATTCATGTGAAAGTTTTGCCCCTGTTTATTTTGAACCACTTAAGAAAGATTGACTGGCTCCTTGAAAGGTTGTCAGCCCTGATTAGATCAACCTTTATGAATCATCTAGTAGAACCCTGGCATGAATATGTATTTGGAAATCTTCATTTGAATTGTCTTCTGCTTCAGTTTTGCTTGTACATTGAAACAAGCAGGCAGTAACACTCTGTCATCTGTTGTCCTTCAGTTAAGTGGATCGTATGAGATGTTATTAGATGATGAAGTGGTTTCTGAAGGATTAGTCGGAGAATGGCTTCTGTGGGTCTCCTGCTTATGCAGGAGTAGGGGCAAGCTATGAAAGCAGGGGGATGGCGAGAGGTTGGAGCTGGCCGGAGCCAGGGAGCTTGGGTGGAGAGGTGATGACCCTGGAGTGGAAAGGGGAGAGTGTGGCTGCCTTTCACGGCACGCTGCAGCCAGCCCAGGGGCACGGGCTAGAAGGAGGGGAAAGCAGCATAGAGGAGCCGGTCATGAAGGAAGATGATGAGACCTGGTTGATGTGTAGCCTTGAAAGCTGGAGGAATCTCTGCTTTCTGCTCTCCAGAGCCAGCCAGCTTTGCCAGTAAGTCAGATGAGATTTCAGCTTTCCATAAAAGCCAGACTAAGGTATCGTGGTCACTCTGAAAACTTTGCAAACATACCAACAGCTGCAACTCCTGCGAAACACAGATTATTCACCTCCCTCCATGTAATTCTCTGCTGCATCAGCAAATGCATCAACAAGCAAACCATCTGTGATCTCAGATTTCTCCATGCCTGGTATTTTAGACAGTTCTTGTCTTTGACTGCTCAGTTTGTTGGGCAGAGCTTTTCAGGGTTTGAGCAAACAGGCAGAATTTAGTCACCCTTGCTTTGGAGTTATATCAGTCAGTCCTAAGCCTCTTACCCAGATCATCTCCAGTCTCTCCCTCCTCTCCTGCTTCTGAACAAAGGGCCACAGATAGAGATCACAATCCAGAAGCCGTGTTCCTGACGTGTTCGTGCATGTAGAATATTTCCCAGAAGCAAATGCATTTTTTTAATCTCAAGATTTTGCTTTGTGCAGACCTTGAGCAATAGAAATTCACTGCCAGACAAATTCCCCTCTGCTATGTACAAGTTCTGCATATCAAAGGTATCAGGCACAGGATTCATCTGTATAAAACTGATTTATTAGAACTTGTGAAACCAGGATTTATTCACGTGGCACTGCAGGTGAGCAGCATGGTGTAACTGTAGAATGGCATCACCGAAGGGCATTTCACTTGCTTAATGTCTAAACAGAGTCAGAAATGGGGAAAAACATGTTGAATAGCTAATGACAAAGTGGGGGTGCAGTGATTTCTGCCAACTATTTCAAGTATCAAATAACTCCTTGGTACTGTCTGATCAGCTTTGAAAGTTACTATTTAAGATTAAAAATTTTCAGATACTCAAAGCTTGTTTTTAAAAGATCTCTTATTGTTAGCATTCAGAGCCATTCTATCCCGCCACTGTGAAACAACCCTCCTGTTTTCATGTTCACCTGTATTTCCATGTGGTACCCAAAGGATAACTCAGTCTCACTGTCGCTATCTGTAGCCCCTCTCAGTGTGCAGGGTTGTTAGGCTGACAGCTCTGTCATGTCTGCTTCTGCCTCAGTGTATTTTGCCTCTGAGAGTGGAGCTGGCACCAGCACCCATCTTCTGAATACCCCTCAAGAGCTTTCAAACAGGAGGAAACTCCTGGATGGGGCCGTGCTCTGTGGGTGGCTCTGCATCGACATTAAACCAAGCACCTGGTCGTCTCTGAGCTGCCACGTTGTCACTGGTATCTAGAAGAGCCCTTAGCTCCCCTTTAAACTGATGGAAATCACAAAATCTTAATTTCTTATGTGACGACTTCTTTAATTTCAGACTGTATTGAAACTGCCAAGCTGAGGTGAATTATATACAAACACGCTGAGCCATCAAATCCCAAAGACTTTTAAATTACCAATATATTTCAGATTTAAAATCCTTATTATTTAATCTTCTTTCCTGCTGTGCAATGTAACACTAGATACCTAATAGCATTCTCTGTTAGATTTGCTTTTTATTAAAATAGTGGTCTTATCTTAGCGCTCTGCTACTGCTGCTGTATATGCTTGTAAATTAAATCTGTGGAGATGTATAGATGTCCACATGCTGATATAAAACAAGAGGGAAGTAAAAATAATTCAGCACTGCATATTTGAGCATGCAAGGGGTTTTGGTTTGCTTGCTTTGCTGACTAAGCTGCTCCTAGGGCTGGTTCTGATCACAGGATTTTAGCCACGTAACCTCGAGGCAACCGGTGGAAGTAAACTTCAATAAAACTGGCATGAGTCAGACTGGCATGAGTACAGAGAGATGAAACATACTCTGTGTTTGCGTTCATGTCCGTTAAAAGCAGATAAAAGGAATGAAGGAGAGATGTTATATAAGGAAAATGGAGTGATAATGATCCCCGAGGATGTTTCTTCTTCGGTTTTTGAAATGTAAAATGTTAAGCTGGTCAGTGAAGGAATGGGATAGGCAGAATTATAGGTTCTTGGGAGTTTATATTGATCCAGAGGAAAATGAAATCTAGGAAGTGCTTGCATGGAAGAGGGCTTAACTGTTTAAAGCAGACCTAAGAGTCTGTAGGTAATTTTGCATTCAATCAAATAAAAGTATCAATTGAATGTTCTCCCATGCACCCAAGGAAACCTTTTGGGTCTGTGTGTGTAGGTGTATTGACTCAGTGCTACTTATTCACAGAATCGCTCTGAACAACTTGAAACCTCCATCAGCAATCAGTTAATTTACAAAGGTAAGAAATAGCCATGACCCTTATTCATTGGAGGTATGCTGGTGTCTGGATGAGGTGGGGGGCAACTTTCAAATCTCATTCACCTGACGGATATGGAAGGGAAGCCATAGGAGATGCGGACACCCCACCAGAAACAAGCTGTCTTCTTGCTGGTAGTATCCAGGAACTCTCTGTGGTGCAGATGTGACAGGATTAGCAAAACTTATTTCATGGTCCTGTCCCATGAAGAAGCTGTGAGTATCAGCAACCACGCAAAAGAGCTAGTGGGGGGCCAGGGAGGGGAGACTTTTGAAAATACCAACCATTAACTGTCCACAAGTAAGTACTGTGGAGTGTGATAGTTACTTGTTGATCCCGCCACGCAAACCCCGTCAAAGTAAGAGCACGACACTGCTATCTGTTGTTATTCTGCTTTGGTTTTTGTTTTTAAAATGATTCAAACATGTCGGCTTATGGTTCTGAAACCCTGCAATTTTTTGACAAAGTGTTTCTTTAGTTTGTTAGTCAGTTATGAGTTCAAATATCCACCTGACACAAAGGATGGGTGTGAGTGGCTGTGATGAAGCACAAGAGGATTATTGTAATCCTTGTCACCAGGGGAACAAGCCTCAGCAAAGCTTCATCTTCTGCTCCATCCTCAGGTCCTTACCACCTGACAGAATGACTTGGTTGTTGATGGAGAGGATCAGGACCTGTTCTGAGATGTCACAAGCTTAGGGGCTTCTCTGTTTGGGGTGGATTTTTTTTTTTTTTTTTTTTTTTTCAGGAGAGCTTAGCACACTTTTTCACCTCATCTTATTGCAGGGAACAGAGAAACCAATGGCTCATTTAGGCTGGAAATACAAGGGAGTTGCTCACCAACAGAGATCAGATGTTCTCAAGTAACCTCTGAAGTAGTGATAAAAACTGAACTGCTTTTAAGACATAGATCGATAAATGAGGGAGATACTCGGGTGAAGGATCTATTGTGACGTTCATCGGGGTTAATAGCTTCACAAGAGATACTAAGCCTGATTAGTGTTGGAGACAATTTCACTGTATGGATCTTGGATCTGACCTGTGTGGTTGCCTTGTAGTAGAGCAGCAGTGAACTGCACTGGTGTAGCTCCTGATTTGCACTGCTGAAAAAGCAGAATGGAGCCAACACAGTTTTGAGATATTTTCTGCAATTCCTTATTCAGGTTTTATAGAACCCTACTGGTTTCTTCCCTCTTAAACACTTTAATACTTTCTACCATAAAGAGTTATTTGGAAGGCAAGGAGTATTCAGGAGGGAGGAGGCAGTGAAGCAGCCATGGATGTGTGATAAATTAATGTAATTTCTCAGCTTTGCACTGTAGCTCAGAGATGTCCCCTCTACACATGCAGTGTATGCATTAGTGTGTGGTAATAATGGTAATACAGCATCAAGGTAAACAGAGCCGGACACATAAACACCCTCTGAAACCCATCCTATTTCTAGATATGGTACATTGCCACATCTGGCTCCATGCTAGCAGAATGGGGTTTTCATGCTATTTTTACTCCAGATTTTCTTTTAATAGGACTTTTGTTCAACTTCCCACTGCCTCTCCCCCCTCCTCTTTGCCTCTGACTGCCCTCCACAGTGACAGCGAACATGCGAAATCACATCAGCAGGCCAGTCACAGGAGGTGAGAGACCGTAATCCCATTCTTTTGCAAACCTACCATTACTTTTGTGGTTGCTCTGTCCAACTGTTCCTGCTGGCTGAAGGGCTTGGTTTGGCTCTCTCAATCAGCTGAAATCATTGCTGCTAAAATAACCTTCCAGACTTCTTCTGACTCTGGACCCTCCCTGTGGAGCAATTCTCTCAATCAGAGTAAAATTGTTTTCCTTTAAAACCTTATATACTTTGGCATGTTCAATCCATTCTCTTATCCCAGTCTTACACATGTACCCTCATCCATTGCTTCTCTACTGAAGTTTGGAACAACAGCTATTTGTTTCAGTTTGGACTAGTTACCCAAGTTTGTAAGACAATTGAAAGTAAAATACACCATTCTCCAGGAGCAGAGGTGTGGCAGTGATGTTTGTTGCTCATACGAACCTTTGCACAAATGTTCACTGTGACCTTTGTGAAGGCAACTTAAATGTAGAAAAATCTGAGAACAAGGCCCATGGTTGCATTCTTCAGTCATCCCCATTGGTAATGAAAAGTAAAATTGGAGAGGGGTTTTAAGAGCGAGATCTACTAGTTATTTGGTTGAGCAATGCTGTTATGCTATGGGATTTTTGAGCTGGGAGATAAACCCCACAAATAACCACCCAAGAACCCACGGGAATGAGTTTTCATTACATAACAGATGAAAAGCAGAGAGATTCCAGTGAGATGGTCTTTACTGCTCTACTGTAGCGTGTTATTCTACTTTTCAACTGTACAAGTCCCACACAGTTTACATTCACGAGGGTGCAAGAAGTTGTTCAAAACCATTTTTTCCTTTCCTTCCCTGCCTTGACAAGAGTGTGAACATGCCATTGCACTCCTAAAAGGTTCTGCAAAGAGTCTTGCCCCTTCCTCGAGACATGCCTGAGGAGAAGTTTCCAGTCTTTGTATTTATACAAAACTAATATAAGAAAATTAGTACTGTACTTTACTCCCAGAGTGAAAACTTTAGAAAATGTTTTTAACAGATTTTTTTTTTTTTTCTTACTGACTGGATTGCCCTGTGGTGCAGTATGAAGTAGTTTATGAGCAACTTGTCAATCAAATATTTCATGTTGAGGGAACCTGTGATTTAACATATAAGCACCAGTCCATCTGCAGTGGACTATTTTTAATATCCCTGGATCTGCGATAATATGTTTAATTAAAGCCAAATTGAAGTTTCTATTACTCATTTTCAGGCCTCTTTTTTCTCAAAGCAGCTCTGTATAAATGTTCTTATGAAATACAATGAGACTGAATGATTTCAGATGACAATACCAAGCCAAAACTAGGGTTTTTCTGGAACTATTCTAAAAAAAATGCAGAACCAAATATTTGGTGTTTCTTGTGATTCTCAGTAATTTGAGTAATTTATATAGCAGCTTCTTCGCAAATTGTTTTGAGGTAAAAATTCATGGCCAAAAGCAAAGTCATAGATCAAAAATCCCAGTGAATAATGGATGCAACATGCACTAGCATAACACACAGGCGTGCTTGCACATAGTCTCTCATGTAATTAAAATGAGCACAGCTTTGTTTCACACCTTAGTGGCTTTAATAATCACATTCAGATAGCAGTTCTGGGAAAACCCTGTAACATCTGGGCAGCCCCATTTGTCCATTACAGATGCTGTTTCCTCTCATTTGTGTTTCTATGCACTCTAACTAATAAGGACATTGCAAATACTGAAGCCTTGGAAGTAAATATTTTTTATTTGGAACTAAAATAAACACCATTCAGTCACAACAGCTTTAACTTTTGTTTCCTTTTGTTTTGTCTCTTGCTTAAAACAATAATAATAATAAAAAACATACTAACTGGGTTAGGCGTTTCCTGAATCAGTACTAAACAAAACACAGAAATTACTTTCTGTAGGCAGCTGGCATTACTAGAAACACAGAGGAGTTTCTATACTAGGTGCAAAGTTTACTTGGTTAAACGCATATTGTCTTTAGAGCACCCGCAGCCTGACTGGAAGCACACACGCTGGACACGACTTCAGAGAGATGTTTACAATTGGATCGGCGATAAAAGTGTGACTGCACTTCTGTATCAGATTTCCCCATCATGTCAGGTTCATTTGGCAGGGTGATTCGAGGACCATATCAGCTTTGATGGCTGCACAGTTTACAGGAAGCGAGAGCTGTGTTAATATTGCCAACGGATGCTTTTGCGTGAGCCACGCAGTACAGTAACTTTGAAAGCTTCTGGTTGGCTGAGAGCTGATCTCACTGTACCTTCAACCCTTTACAAGACTGACTTTGTTCTCCAGTGGGTCCACATCGATCTTGGACATGTTGTAAAAGAACCCATCTACTCATGTTTTGATTAATCTTTTGTTCTATCCTTCCTTATCCTCGTCTCCTGGTCAGAATTTGCTGGTTGATGAT
Organism: Tetrax tetrax; assembly: GCA_009806455.1. Lineage (NCBI taxonomy): Eukaryota > Metazoa > Chordata > Aves > Otidiformes > Otididae > Tetrax > Tetrax tetrax. The sequence continues at coordinate 321,534 of WHYT01017948.1, forward strand.
TATTTGAGATAGATCAATCTACACTTTCCTGCAAGCCTTACAACTAGACCAAATCTTCGTTGCAGGTCAAACATATTTTGTCACTTTAAGCCAGACCTGTGAAGCTGAGATGGGGCTGTATGGTTGCCAGAAGGATTAATATCTTCATGGGATCAACAGACATACAAATTACAAGTGAAGCCCAGCAATTGGCAAGGGTATGTTTTCCAAATTCAAACGTTTCATCATGTCTCCCTACAGACTGAATAATTGCAAAAGATTTCCTGGTTGGTGTAGGGTGAGTTAATTGGCATGAGTGGAACGTCCAGGTTAGAAAAAGAAACATCTTGATGTTGTATTGACTTTTTAAGTGGCTTTTCAAAGCAACAAGTGTTTCTTTAGAACAGTTGGTGGAAATTGTATACAGCTCAGCTGGCACGCAAACAATTCTGCACAGCCCTTTAGGGATAAGCAGGAAACAAGAGATGGAAATTTTTGGCCGAGTAGATTTATTAGGCTGCAGTAGCAAAACTTTCAGAAATGTTCTATTTCAGCAACCATTGGTCTACGTACTGAGAGAAAGGATTAGACAATAAAATAATTACAGTATTTTCTAAATATTTGAAGATAGACAAGTCCTAAGAGAGTATCATTGACTTTTTTTTAGAAAACAAGACAATGATTTTTCCCTGGAAAGGAATGAGAGGCCAATGGAGGCATGAGATTGGAAAAGTTGTGGGATAAGATTTCTGTTTCTTCAAAACTTTTATTATTTTCTGTCTCTCTTTCTCCCCATTTTTTTTTTCTCCTCTATTTAAACCACAAACCCTCCTGAGCAGGAAGTGTCTTGCATGTTCCCAGGTTGCTGGAAATTCCAAGGTCCACTGTAACACAAGTAATGTAAAGCAACATTTGGTTGATGTAACTGCAAGAAGAAATTGAAAATGAAAAGGAAGACATTAGGCTGGGGAGAACAGCAACAAGCATCAGATGAAGTTATCATCCAGGTTGGCTGTTAGCCAGGTCCCTGCAAGCCTCGTTGGAGTCTGCCTTAGGAAATGCTGCTTCCAGCGAAGTCAGAACCTGCCTGTGAACATCGTGGGGCTGGAAATGAGAAAGCTTTTAACCAACGGTGACAAGAGCTTCTGGAAGAGCCTCTTACCAGTGTTCACTGAAGCATAAAGCCTTGTTTTAAGGTAAAGTGTTTTTCAGAAATACGACAAGATGATGTGGTACATACCTGTAGTATAAAGGGACTGGGCACAGTGTATGAAAGAGATCCTGTTCTTACCATGTTCTGCATATTTGAGTAGGAAAACAAAACATTTCTGAGCACTAAAGCTCTACTTTCAGTTTTGAAGAAAACTTGACTTCAGCTCTTTTACACCAATCTATCCCAAAGAGAGGAGCTTAACTGTTGCATGCTGAACCTGCTGGAAGGGGACTATAGCAGCGTAATTGGTTTCCTTTCATTGTCTGCAGACAAAGATTTGTAAGCTGTAACAAGTGAATAGGATAATTTCTTTAAAATGGCTTTTCTCCCTTCTCTCTTTATATTGCCTTTGGCAACTTTAAGCCTTCAAAGGCAGCTACAGCTTCTTAACAGTTTTCCTGACAGTCTGCACTACTGAAGTAAGACTTTAATTGAGCACGCTAGCATCCAAATATGAAACCCTGTGCAGCTGACTGAGTAATTTTTAACTATCCTGGATACCTCAGGAAAAGCAGGCGTACTGGAAATACGCAGGTATTTTTCATTTAGGTCTTTGCTTTTCTTTTCCCAATGTGACCTCATCTGTTTCACTGTGATAAATAGGAGGAGGGTAAATGGGCAGCCTAAATCTAGATAGTGCATTTCATGTTGGTCAAAACAAGATTTCAGGTTTGTTTTTTTTTTTTTTATCACACTTGCAAGGATTAGAACTAGCCCGCCAAAAATATAGCTAAAAATCTTTCTCTGAAGAAGCCATTTTATCAAAAACTGGAACGTAATAAGTTTTGTTGATCGAAGTGCTTATAGCTTTAATCAGATTTGTTTAATTTAGAGGAGGATCTTGAAACGGAATCTTCTGTATCAAGCACAAAGACATAGAGTCAGATTCTTTTCCAAATTCTCCCAATGTTGCTGTTTCGGTTTGCTGATTTTACCCACCCAGCAAGTTCATTACTTTGGCTTGTCTTATTCTCCTGAAAGTTTTCATGAGAATTGTTGAAAGGTTTCATTTTTGTTCCACTATGGAATGAAAATCTAGTGTCAAAATAATGAAACCTAGGGTTCTCTTTTCCCTTTAATGGAATGAGGTTTCTGTTTTCAGTCTGCCTCCATGTACTGAAATGACTTCTCAATCTAAATTGCCATTACTGAGAGGAAGACGATTGTCGTTTGGGTGTCAGTTCCCTGAGACCTGCAACCTGCCTGGCAAAGAAACATTGTTAGGTAGGCTTTACCTCATTTAAATGCTGTTATTTCAAGGACTTGCTCAATCTCTGTACCCTGAAGTGGGAGAGACACCACAGAGAATGGAAAGATGGATGGCAGGCTTGGATGAATGCCCTGGTTAGATTCTCTGTATTAGATTGTCATGCTTTTCCTGGCCCAGATGCTAACATCTAACACATTTTTAATACTATTGCCTGTTGAGATCCTATTAGAAAATGATTCAGAGTCTGGAAAGTTAGAGGGGGAAAAAAAGTTAATTCCCTAGAAATAATACAGTCATTATGTGTACACACAATTCAATATGTAACTTGGGTTTTTTATAGCCTCTCTACCATCCTGCACACCAGCTTTTTAAAATTGCAGTCACATTCATTATAAAGTCAATGCCTAATGCAAGTGATTCTCAAAACAGTTTGTAATTTAAATTCCTATTGGAAGGAAAAGTAATGACCCACAATAGCTCTTTAGTGGCCTTGCAAATGTTCATTATTTCCTTTCTCTTTGTCTTTCTCCTGGTTTTCTCCCCTTTCTAAAAGGGGGGGAAGTTTAAAGTTTTAGACTACCTTTAGAGCTATCCATCTCTAATGACCCATGAAAGTGAGCATTCGATTCCTGAATGAGGAAATCATCATTCCCTGGTGTTTTCAAGGGAATAAGTGTGTTCACTTAGCAATCCATGAGGAAGCTAGATATTCTATATAATTTTAAGGAATTACATTTTTTTAAATTGTTCTAAAATATGAAATCAAATACTGAGAAGTCTAAGAAGTCCCTGAAAAGACAGATATGGACACTTAGGATTTTAAACCCAGGTTGTTTCTAATGATACCCTGGATGTTGCTGTGCTACCACAGGTTTATTTGGCTCCTCATTGCTTGAAGGTGCACAAGAAGAGTGTGCCTGCCCTCTCTGTGCCCTACACCAGCTTCCCCTTGCAGCACCACTGCATAGGCATGAAATGGCGCTTGGCAATTAGTGTGCATCAACTCAGCCCGTCTCCACTGGCTTCTCTGTCAGATGAAGAAGACTTAGCATCTGCCATGCAGATGATCCTTGGATTGCTGGGGAAAATGACGCAGGAAAGAGACAACATAGGGTTGCAGTGAGATTCTGTGTTACTTAGTCCTAGGAGCAGGACTTCATTAAACAGCGCTTGTTCTGGAATGGTGGTATCCTTAAGAACACGCTCATCCTTAAAAATACTCTGCCTTGTTCAGTTGCCTCTCTTACTGCATTGAAGTTCTCAGTCCTCCCGCACCACTCCCTGTTTTTCTCCTTTATGATGGCTCATGTGGCAACATTTGCTGTTGGTGTGGAAATGCAACAGTGCTCCCTCCACCAAAGCACTCGTAGAAAAAATTCTGTGGGATTAAGCCTCCTGTTTCCCACATGACTCGAGCATGCTCTGCTGTAGTAAGTCCTCAGAGGAAAAATGTTATTTATACTTAGTCTCTCTCTACCCCAGTGATTGCCCTTCCTATTAGCAATCAAAACTTGGAGATTTTCAGTATACTGATGATTACTGGTAGGATTGCTGGTAGGGGCCGTCCTTAATGCAAACCTCTTTAGACTATAAATTAGAAGATTACTTGCTTGTAGAAGTCTCTTACAAGTGCTTACCAGAAGTTAAGTTTCACTGGCTACTTTCTATGTATGCAAAGGGATTATCTTGGCAATGTATGCATGAAACAAAACCTGGTAACATACTTTAAAGCATTACCTATTGTTGGAATTTGGGTTATTCAGTGCACTCATTAGATCACACTCAATAATTCTGTAAAAATTGATTTTTCCATCCTAAGGTCAATTCACTTTTGTTGAATTCCTTCAAGCAGGTTTCTCCAAGCCACAGTGCTCCTCTGTGAGCCACCAGCACCATGGCAGTTACCTGGTTTGCTGATGCTGACATCTAAGAATCAGTTTGACTCAGTTTGGACAAAACTGGTTCATTTGACCTATGTTGAGTTTCTTTTAAAAGGAACTAGTCAAGGAATGTTCTTTCTCAGTCCTCTCACCTGCTTGCTTGTCTAACCTCTAAGACCACTTCTTTCTGAAGGGTGAGACTACACTGGAAGCATCTTCTTCCTTCTGTGCTGGAAGGCAGCTGCTCTCAGCCTGGTGTTATGTCAGTCTTTCAAGAGAGAGGAACAGAAGCTCAATCCTCAATTTCTCATAACTTGCATGCAGCAAGTCGTTTTATTTTTAAAAGTTTTAGTTCTGTTCTTATTCAGAGCTACTTAACACACCCATTGGCTTGCTTCCTCCTCATTTAGTGTGTACTCTGGTGTGTCAGTTGTTTCTCTTTGCCGATCGTGTTCATGTCAGATGTGATGCTATCTGCCTATTCCAAATTTCCCTTTATAACAATATCGCTCTCACTTTGTTCATTATAAACTGACTACACAGTACCACCTGCTGATGGACCGGCATCACAAACCTGGCTTTTATCACTGCTTTTTTTTTCAAAGGCAGAGTTGCCTCTGACAGCCTTTCTTCTTAGGAAGGGGCCCTGTATGAGAGGTAGGAATGCTCTTGCATTTGTGTAGTGCTTTAGACTCTGTCATCTGCTACCACTTAGCAAAAGGATAATGCTGTGGCAGAAGGAGACTTCTGCCTTAGAAGAAAGAGTGAATAGTCTCCATTTTTCAGAGCCTAAAAGGGCAGGAAAAAAATTAGAGCATAAGCCAGCAGGCCTAAGGCTATACTTATTTACATCAGAATCTGTATAGGCCCTGTATGGTTTACAAAGCCTAGCAATCTTCTACATATACTTCTGTCACGCATCCCAGAGTTCAGGAATGAAGTATAAGGTCATTATATTTCATTAGTCTTCATTAATATGAGAGCCGCTCTTAGTCAGATCTCTTCTTTCAAAAGCTTTTTGCCACTGAGGCACTAAAGCCCTTGTCCTGCCCAAAATTCAGGAAATAACCTTGTGTAATCTCAAGTTAGGAAGCAGGCTTGCTCTTTCACTGTAGGAGCAATACGGTGAAATATTGATTACAGTTTTTCAGTTGTTGATTCTGAATCTGTCACTCACCCCTGGAAAGTTCCAGTAACTTCTGGCTCAATAAAAGTTTGCAGAATCTGCCCCTCCCTAGGGAACAAAATCAGTGTAACCACAGCCAGATAACTGTCAAAGAGAAACAGTGCAAAGCCAAGAAAAAGAGGTGACAGAGCCAGAACTTGGTATTTTGCAAATGCAGATTCTCATCTACTTTGATTATGTACAGGGCAATTAAGAACAGTTCACCCTATGTCCAACAAAACATTGCTTTCAAGAACTTCCTTTCTCTGCAGTTTGCATGGTTTTCTATTTTCTTTTTCCTTCTTTTAAGATGTGAAATGCTCTGGTGCATGGGTTTTGGTTTAGCAAGGCTTGCTTTTTTCTTTTCATTTCATCAGGACAGAGTTCCATTTGTTCAGCATCTGCACAGGACAACATCTGGAGCCTCAGGAAATTCAGCTGCTCTGTGTATGACGCTTAAATGAAATTACTTTTTCATGCACTTCAGAAGAGTATCAAGAGCATCCCTCTGACCAAACAGGGCCTTTTGTTCTCCTTCAGCAAGTGTTTCTCATTAAAAATGTCATCTCCCTAACAAATTGCTTCATTGCCTTTGCAGCTGGGGTTATTGTTTTCATGGTTTTGTACTTGTGCGATTCTCTAAGGGAGCAGAAAGCTAGGGGAAACAGGGCTTGGTTTCTTTTCTATTTGCCAGCTGCGTGCTGTGCTTTGATTTCCCACCTTTGGGGTGGAGTGCCGTATATTTACCCCTCTACCCTCTGGATTCGTACAATGCTTGTGAGGCTGCCAGCTCAGTCCATGGGCAGGGCGGGCAGCGGCCGCGGTGCGGAACCGTCCATGATCCCACCGAACTGCTGCGCTGCTCTCTGACCGCCTTTCTCACCTCTCCTGGGGCCCTTGTGCTTGCACAGGAAAGGAGGGCAAGAGCAAGGAACAAGCAAAGTGAGAAATGTCCATTTAAGTCTAGAACATTATCGCAGAGGCATTATCAAGGAATATTCTGCTACCAATCGGCTCGGCCCTGGCCAGCAGTGGGTCTGCCCTAGGCCCGTCTGAGTCCACTGAACAAAGGAGAACAACTTCTAGAAGCTTCTTACAGAAGCTGTCACTGTAGCCCCCTCTCACTAAATAAAACCAGGACAAATATGAAAGATGATTTTTAAACTAGACAAATCTGCTTCTTTTATAAGAAACACAAGGTTTGGTATTTTCCCCAGTTATTCTTCCTGAGGAGAGTATGCAGTTGGGTCTGCAAGAAAACCTAAATAACCCTGAGGGACTTAAGAAGTTTGCTATGACTTTTCATGAAAAGTCTCACCAGAAATAAAACTAAAAGCTGAGAGGAGCTGGAGGAGTTCAGAGGGAGACAGCAGTGGTCCGTACCTGCTGCAGCCGGCCGTAAGGCTGCCAAGTACGTGTGGTCCCTTACAACAGCGAGCAACCCTGCAATAAACCTCGCCAAGCAGCGTAGAACAGAAAAGGCTCTATAATTTCAGTGAAGAACTGCTCAGAAAATGTCAAAACTTAAAAAAAAATATTTGCAGGGAGGATAACATTTAAACTTTAAACATAAAAATTTCTCTGGTGTTTTTTTTTTCACATCGTGCTTTTCAACCAGGATTGCCTCCTTTGTGTATTTTGAAAAATGATTTTTTTTTTTTTCCCCATTTAAAGAGAGATACATGCCAAAATGTCAAAATCGCAGACTATTTCAGGTTGGAAAAGACTTCTAGAGGTTGTCTAGACCAACCCTCACTGAAAGTATGGGGAGCTTTGAAATAGAATTTCAAATTGCAAGTTGTAAAAAAATCTAGAGGCAATATCTCACTTGCATGAGAGATCACTGCACAGCAACACACAATGTGTTTAACCTGACATTTATTTTTTTTTTTTTCCTGTAGGTAACTACAGATTACTCTTTATTTCACCAACCATATAAACTTGCTGGGTAATCAATTTATAAAGGCTTATTGCCCGCTTTCACAATTCTAGTGCTAGTCCCACAGTATTTGCAGTTTTTCTTAGTGTTGACTCCTGGAGTCATGTATTTTCGTGATAATGCAGGTTTTAAATTTTTCAAATGGCAGGAACTACACAGAAACATTGAAAGCCTCATGCCTAAAGTATCATAAATAAGAATGTAAGTAATATTCCCTTACTTTCATAGTGCTTCACAAATCTTGTCCTTATTATTCTGAAGTTCAGAGCTTCAGCTTGTAGTTCCAATTTCTCCTTCATTCAAAAAAAGTGTAGTTGCAAATTATTATTTTTTTGTTGTTGTTTTGGTAAGTGGTTTCTTAATGGTCTGGCTTCCTAGATTTCTCTCTATTTCATCTGGGACACCAGCAGCCATTTAGCTCACAAACCACAACAGTTACTTTGGCCTTCTCAGGCACAGCTGATTTTACCATGACACTTCTCCTCCTCCTCCCATCCCACTTCCACCCCATGGAAAAAGCTTCTGGATGTTAAATATAGCACCAGTCAGCTCTTCTGTGTGGCAGCTCCGTTTCGGGCTGTAACAGAAACACTGGGCACCACAGCATGGAAAATAAGTATGTAGCAGTTGTAAATATATACATATATTTATATTTATAAAATGGTACTAAAATCCACAGTCTGTAATTTGTGGGTGACCTTTAACTACATGAGGGTAAATGGTTACAAATGAGGACCTCTGGTCTTGGCTGTTGTAACCTATTTTCTTACTCTTGTTAGTAAATCAAAAACATGTATATCCATGGGGTTTTTTTTTTTTAGTGTAATACTTGGCTTAGATTTAAGCTGGGACAACTGAACAAATTGGAAAACCAAACAAATAAATATGATTATCCTGCAGGGTTTTGTTTCATGGAATCAGGTTCTGAAACAGGCAAAGTGTGTGGGATGCTCTAAGGTCTGTAAGACAGACATGGGCTATTCCCATAATGAAATCTGGTACCTGAATTAGGTCTTTGTGCTATTAGGAGATTTTTCTTCTGTTTATTTTGCTACACGATTGCATTTTTGCTGGAGCCAAGCAACATGTCAAACTTTTGGTTTTCAGAAGCCCTTGCGTGATGAGGCTGGCAAGATGAAGCCCTCGTCTTGAAGCACCAGCTATGATCAGAGGATCAGCTTGGCCTCCAAGATCCAAGGTGTTCCAGGACATTTGGTTTTGAAATGCACCAGTAAGGGCTATTTGTGATGGAGATGGGCACAGCAATTCAGGAATAGGATGGAAACAAATACATGTGCTGCAGGTAGGTCATTAAATAGCTGTTGGGTGATGGTGACTCCGTGAGAGCAACACATAGAGAAAACTGGAAGGAGATGTAACACTCAAAAGCTATAAATTGTGTTCCCAACCCCTTCAGCTATTTTTTTTCATATCCTTAATTAAATGTGTATATAAGAGCTTTCTCTATTCTAGTTGTTCATCACAACACAGGGAAATAAGTTTTAGCAGGTCTTCCATGACCTTAAGGAGTCACTGACCCTCTGGGCTCTTGATTTCTCCACCTTAATTTCAGTGGGTTAATTTATCTGTGGCAGTCTCCGAGTGCCACTGAGCTGTAGCCCATCTGCCTTTTGTTTTGAAGCTGAGATATTCTTGTCACAACAGAGAATGAATGCTGGGCTTCCTGAATTCATCAGCTTATTACCCATTTGTTTCAAGCTTTTCCTGAACAGAGGGAGGAAAATTAAAAACCCCAACCAAAAGTAAAAACCCTGCTAGCACATCTGTATGTGGATTTCCTTTTTCATCTCTTTCATCCTTTCTTCATCGCCATCACCATCAAATCTCATTTTAAATCTCTACTTTGTCACCTGGGCTATACCATACACCCTCCATCCCAAGGTCAGCTGTTTATTTCCTATTTCATTAGAGTACATGCCCCAGTCAAATCCCTGACACATTTTATCTCCCTCTTACCAGTCTGACGTTTAAGGCTTTGTGGTTTGCTCCCATAAGCTCAGGAATGCCTTTCCCTGGGTTTGCCCAGATCTCCTGACCCTACACGTATGCAGCTAATAGGTTTCACAGGCTTCTCAATTTCAGGTGAATTCAGCACCTATCCATCTTTTCTGCTTTCACTCTTACAAAGCAAGCTCTTCGGGGTTTCTTCACAGAATGTTAGCCCTGCCTGGAGCTCGGTGGCTGCACAGAGTTGTTCAGCTACCTACAGCATCTGGAAGATGACTGAGTTTATCCGCTTGGTTTCCCCATAAATTCAGCAAGGATCAAGAAGGAAGAATGGAAATAACTGCGTGTCCCATGGTCAAATTAGCCTCTCATGGGAATCCTGGCTTGGTGGATCCCTGTGAGCCTGGCACCTCTTTTAGTGCCTGCAAGACTGGAAATCTTATCTGAGAAAGTGTGTTCCTGAGAGGTAGCTTCATGAGGGGAAAAAAAAGAAAGCACCGTTACCCCTCTGAGAAGCAGTACGTAGGGAGCTAGACAGGATAGTAGCGGCAAGAGGATTTTGGTTTGGTTGTAACTATATAAACAACTGCAAACAGTACCAAGACAGCCAGTAAAGCACTGGGGGAAAAAAAATATCCAGAAGCAGAGGTGATTTTTGAGATGCCTAGAAAGATGTGCATATTTTGAATTGGGGAGGATGGGAAGGGAAAGAAAATTATGAATGTAAGTCTTAAGGTTTTTACTCTTGAGAAGAAATAAGCTTAAGGGTCTAGAGTTGAGCTCCTTTGGGCCCCGGGGGGAGAGAGAGATCACACTTGAAAAAAAAACCTGGAGTGCAGTGCCGAGATCAGAAGCGGGGCTCAGGCAGAAAAAGGCCCGTGCTAAGGACCTGTGATACACTCCAGATGACACCATGTTATGCTGCCCTTAGCCCAGGTCATTGTTCTGCCTTTCTGCGAATCCTCATCTACTACATTAAACCCATGGGCTCTTTATACACCTGTGATACAGAAATTAATCTTCACAAATAGTTCCCTTGTCTGTACGCTCCTCAGTCTCACTTCTCCCGTGAAGTTTTAAGGAACTGTGCTGCTCCACATCCTCCTGAGATATTTCCTGTCAGTATTTCCCTTGTTCTTATACAGAGCTTCCTGATGGTTTATCCTTCTGGTTATCACAGTGATATAATATCTGAGTGTTTCTCATGAGGAAAAAAACATTAAAAAAAAGGTCAGCAAAAATGGTTGGGGTATCTCTGGTTCTCGTCTTCTTTATGGCTAGAAAGATCTCTTTCCTTCAGGTGTGGAGGGATGGTGATCCTGTGAATGTCATCCTGCTTATGAGGGAAAAGGGGAATGGTTTTCATTTTTTCCCAGAGGTGCTTTAACTGGATTTGTCTCATTTCCTCTGCGACTTCATTCCACAGCTGGATCTCTTCAGCCAGGAGACTTTGTCTCTGGCTTTTGCACTTTTCGTTCTGGACTTTGTGATCGGCACTGTTGCGGAGAAGTGAGTGTAATGGTCCAGCCAGCGTACAGATGAAGAAGAGGTTTGCAGTGTACCAGACACTGCACTAATTACTCTGCAAATTAGCTCTGAGGACCTCAGTTAGGAAGAGAGGCAGACTGAGAGCACGTGGAAGCCATGGACTGGTTTGTTGTGGGTGAAGTCAGGCCACGGAGCAAGTTACAGGAGAGTCCTTGCTTTCGGTTTGTATTTGCCTTGAGACACTGTGGCTGAATCACAGACACTGTACACAGCCCCAGTACAAACACATCTGGGGATTGCAGGTGCCTTTTCTCCCAGTTATTGAAGTTGTGTCATTGCTGTTCCTTTGTTTTTAATATACCATTCTTGTGCAAGATTCATTATTCTGGCTTCTATACCTAAATCCTACTCCCAGAAGAGGTGGGAAATCTCATTTCCAGGAATTTGTGGCTGTCTCAGTAAGCTCTTAAGTGCTCACCAAGACTAAGAATGACTTTCTACCCCCACCTCCTCCCTTTCATTCCGTTTTACTAAAATTCGGGCAGACAAGATGCTCACATAGAGCCATTCAGCAGAGGATGGGGCACAGACGCTCAGCTGCAAACCCCTGGGACTTACACTGATCTGCACTGTGGATGTAGTTTACATCTTTCCCCTTTGTGGCTTCAGCACTCTGCCCTGCTCTCATGAACCAGATCCTTCTGATTTACATCTCTACAGGGGCAGCTAAACTGGTTTTGCAGTGTTGCTTATTAAAAACTACCTCCACTATGCTCCGTTCCCTTCTGCTGCTGCCTGTTTGCTCATCTTTGGACACAAGGGTGATTGCACCTTCCCTGCCCTCGAAGCTCTGCTCCAGAAGTCCATCCCAGCTGACCCCATCGCAGCTCCAAGCCGCCTGGCCCCACCTCATAGCTGCTTGCTAGTACTTGGCAGCACACCTTGTTCTGAGAGGTGTTTCGGTTACTGATGGGTGAGTGACTTGATTTAGAGTTTGGTTTGGATGAGCTCCGATAAATTGTAACGCTTGACTGTAGGTTATCCAAACTGTCTGAGCCTCTTGAGACTCTAAATTGGCTTGGAGGATGCAGGCTGCTTTCTGAAATTTTGGCACTTCTTGATCCCAGAGAAGCTGCAAACAACGTACAAACAGGCTCTTGCATGAGAGGTCAGCATTTCTGCTTCGTGTCTCAGCTGGATCCTGCAAAATGAGTGAGCAAGCAAACAAGCCCATTAGACCCGGCTGCTCCGCCAGGTGGGAGTACGAGGGGGCTGTAAGTGTCTCTCTGGCTCCTTGTGCTTGAGAAACACATTGCCAGGACCTATAGGTCAGAATTTGATAGAGACGGGACTGAAGAGATTGTCTGTTGGCACGAAATTGGATTTGGCACCTCAGTGTCCAAGGGTAAGTCTGGGTGGAGGAGGGATGCTGTGCCACTTAAAGTGGCCAACACAGCTGGCTTTGTTCAGAAAAACACCCAATAGATGAGACTGTGACTGTCAGATGAAAGTCTGTATTTTTGCTTGCAATACAATCCCTCATAACGACCATCTATAGTGTCAGGGCTAACGCAATATCCTGTCTGCAGGAAGAGCAGGAGATCTGGACGTGAGCAGACTGAGCAGTCTCTTGGCAGAGCCTCGCAGGTTCCAGCGTGCAGTAGTACAGTGACTTTCAAGCCAAAAATCTTTTCCAGATCGTTGTATTTAACAGCAACTGATGAACCTATCCTCCCAGACTTTGTCTATACAGTTTTTAAACACATTAACGTTGGCAATTTATAATTACTAAGGCAGGAAGATTGATGTGGAGGGAGAGGAAGTCCAGTCTCTTACAAATCTCTGTAAAGATCCAGCTGTTTAAAAAAACAACAACAACACATGGTCAAAATTTGGGTAGATTCTTCTGTAGAATATACCACTTATTCCGATAACAGCAGTTGTGGATGGATTCCCTACAGAGTCTGACGATGGGATAGAGCTTATACCTGTACTGCCAAGTCTGTGAGACAAAGCAAGCAGTCCTCTGACCTGATGATGTCATTTATTTTCACTCACCTTTGAATCCATTTTTCTTATCTCAGCCCAAAAGCACTGGATAAACACAATCATTTTGCCATACATGGACATTAAATGGGAAGGGAAAAAAAAGAAACCCCAAAAACCTACATTCCCATTACATTACAGCATTTTCTTCAGAGCAATTTGCAATATCCTGATGTTTTTGCTTTACGCACTGCAACCCTCCCTCTTTCCAGCTTTATTCCGGTGCACAGTCCTTCCTGCCCACATGGTATTATGCTCCATGTGGACGTCATGAAGATATTGCTAAATCACAGCTGTCTTGCCAAACAACTGGCTCTTCCTCTTGCCAATTCTGTTCAGCCTGTGAAAAGCTACAGGACTTGTGCTGGGCCCCATTCAAACTTAAATGATGTGCGCAGTTACAAACACAAAATGAAATGCAGGACACTAACAAAGCAGTTAGGTTTTGATTAATTCTGTGAAAGGGTTAATTATTTTTTTTTTTCTTCTTCTTTTTTTCCACCCTCCAAGGGGGAAAAAAAAAAGATGGAGCGAGAGACCCAAGTGGACACAACTAGAACAAAGCCCTGTTTATGATTAGTATGGCTGAAAATATCCATGTTAGGCCAGGTGCAGATGGCTAATTCCCCCAGACTACAAGCCAATTTAAACCATAATTCCTGAGATAGACCACTTTTCCCAACATTAATGGGAACCAGCTGCCTCCTATTAATAATATGGATGATTACAAGAAAAAAAAAGTGGGGGAGGGAGTAGCGAAGTTAGAGAAGATATTATTTTCCAGACTGTTGGCTGTGTCCTGCTGAGGACAATATGGAAAGCTATGGAATACGAGTCTTGAAAAACCTGTCGAGCTAAATATGCACAGTGTGTTTGCTCGGAAGAAGGATAGAGTTGTCTGTGTAGTTCTGTGTTTCAGTGACAAGGTTGTTTAAGAAGTATAAATTGTAATTATTTAGTTATTTGCTGGTTCCTTGCTTTTCCTTCCGTCTGCTGACACTGGATGGTTTTCATTAGCTTCCTAGGAGGGAAGCCTGTTGCCTTTGCTACGTTGAGCCTGGCCATTCCCATTGAAGCCTGATTTCATGTGAGGTTGTAAAGTTCATCAAAGCAGAAGGGCAACAAATGATCTGAAGTGTTCTCCAGAGAGCCTGACTCGCTGGGTCAAGAAATGTGTTCAAGCTTCCATTATTGCTGTGCCAGTGTGACATGAAATGTGAAGACATGGCAATTCATGGGATGTAATACCAATGTGCCTTAGGAGTGGATTTTTTCCATGTTCTTTATGATTGTTTTCCTTTGTTTTGGGGGGTGGATCTGAGTAGAACTTATTTTAAAAAATGAACTCCATGACTTACTTATTTTACTTGTCTGGAGGATGAGAGGAAAAGCCCATGATACCAGTAATCTTGGCTATACTCTCTGTTCCTTATGTAGATGTGATTCTTAACACATGGATCATTTCTTTGAGATAGATGAAAAAAGGGGACTTGCTAAAAATGTCTCTTGCCCCTGCAGAAGATGAGTAGGAGCCTATTCCCAGTATTTCTGCTAGGATTTTGTGGAGGAAAAGCCAGCTCATGGCATTGTAATTTCTGCTGGAGGGGTTTACCTGAAGAGATGCACAGGTGGAAGAAGCTGGGATTCCCCTCTACCCAACCTGAGGGTACAAAAGGCCATGATGCCTTCCTAGGCCATGTATACTTCCTCCAAATGGACGAACTGCAAGGGACCCTCCTGGTCGTCAATAGTTTGTAAAAAGAAGTAGGGGAGAAATACAGAGTAGGACTTCAATTCGTTAATACCCTGATCACCCTGTCCTTTGCTAGGTTACAGGAAGAGCCCTTTTATAACTCAGGAGCAAAACATTTTCTAAGTCTCAAACACTTAGATGGCAGCCCTGAGAGGAAAAAAAAACCAAAAAAGTCACTTAAATAAGCCATGAAACCAAGGACATTCCAGCAATGTACCCCAATGACAACACTTTGTCTACATTCACATCTCAGTTGCCCAGACCTCGTGTGGGTCATCAGAGCATCTCTCAGGGGTATTTACTGTAAAAGGGAAAACCTCCACTGCCCATAGCCAAACTTCAGAGCAATATTTAAAGCAGACATAGCACAGGTAATGGGAAAGAGATTATTGATTTTATGTATGTAAATAGAGCATAGTTGACAATGTCTCTTTAAAAAATTGAAAAATGAGCCTCAGCTGACAGTAGCTCACTAGATAATGAGGCTGGTTGTGGAAGAACGTGAATAATTAGAGAGTGGGGATTCTTGCTCTGTAGAATTGACCCTTGGGGGCTCAGCAAAAGCAGGATTTGTGGCTGTTCTGAAATGCCAGTGGTCTGGTCCAGCATTCCTCTTGTCAATATGAACCTTGTGTTTTTATTGGAAACATGTGTCAAAACAAAACGGAGTTTGAGGCTGCTGCTGAGAGAAGGTGGGCAAGTCCAGAGACAGACAACCTGTTTTTCTGTTTGTTGCCAAAAATACTTATACCACTGCTGCCCATCATGCTCAAATGGAAGGCCAGATGAGAAGCACCTTCATAGTAAAGAAGTGGTTGCTATACAAGTGTGTACAGATAGAAAACTATCTTACACTACCAATTCTGATGCTATTCCCACTCAGAAAATTTAGAGAGGTCAGGGTGACTATGGCATGCTGCTATACCTTGATGATGCCCAGAGTGAGAGTTTATATCGCAGTACTTCCCTGAAGAAAAGCTGTTGCAGCAAGCCAGGCCTGATTATTCCTGAATGGGCAGAGGAGCATTCAGTGACCTGCCAGTAATATGCAATATTTTACATCCTATGGACAGCAAAAATGCTTTGAAAACTTTGTAAATTATGAATCTTGGAACCATTATCTGCATTACAGAAAACTCAAAGTAAAATTTGAATTCTAGTATCTGTGTTTACACAAATAAGTCTTTGGGTTTGTTTGCTTTCTTTTTCCTGATTTAATATTATTTTGTTGGGCTGATGTTAAACATCTGCCTCTTTCTCTGCGCTCCTCCCTATCCCACCTCCTGAGACGGTTTTATTTCATGGGGGAATTAAATGGTTTGGAGAGCTAAAGAACCCAATTTGTAATGTGCTTTAGAGGGTTTTGGAATGAAAGGCAGGGATTGAAGTAGAGTATTTAGTTGTTAATGTCTCCATATTTCTTTCCCTTGATCTACCTGTCCCATCATGTTGTCAGATCTTCACAGTCTAGATTTGAGGCAATAATGGTGAAAGCTGAAACATGTGAGCCCCATTTAGGTTCAGCACCACCATGTTTCTGGACTGAATCTAAGCCTAATTGAAAAGGCAAGTGGGTATATCTGACAAAAGGAAACAGGGCTAGCACAGGCTTTACCAAGTTCATGTCAATACAGTAGAATGTGCTCTGGCATCTTTGTTTGGTTTCCATTTTAAATATAAAATTAAAGACATATTTCCTCTGTTGTAGGGTTTTAAGGATGATTTACAAACCAAAAAAAAAAAACCCCACCACCTCTACAGCACTCCAAGGTATGGCCCTTGTAATGCCAAGAAATAAGTCCCCGCCCGTCTTGATATCATCTCTGCAACTGTTTGTGCAAACCTGCTTACGCACCACCTCTTGGGCAGCTTGTGTCATTGTCACCATTCCTCATTGCACCTGTGATCTCTTCTTAAGTATTTCCTATTCCTCTTTAGTACTTCAGGAAATAGAAACTCCAAGTCTCCAAAGCATCCAAGTTCCAAAGGATTAGACCTGTGTTTTGGATTGGAGGCCCATGGAAGTGGGATGAGAGGATTTTCCTTTCCCAGTTCTTCACTGCTGCCACAAGCACAAGCTGCTTTGAGACATTCTCTTTGGAAGGTCAAAATGTCCCAGAACTTTCAGGCAAAACTTAACTTATTTCCATCTTCTTACACCTTTTTCAATCATCACTGTTATTTCAGATCTATTTCTTTTGGTGAGTATCCATTTCCAGTTTAGAAACTGCAGAGGACTTTTTTAATAGCCCATGCTCCTTTTTGTTAGTTTGAACCACCACAATCAATGTGATGATTGTCACGTGCACTTCAGAATACAGTTTGTGGGAAAGTTTTGCCCTCAGTAATAGTTTTATAAAAAAGAATTTTCCTTATTAATTAATTGCACAAGCTTAATTGACTCTTTAATGGAATGTCAAAAGCAGATACTCATTCTAGAAATCTAAATTCACTTGTTGTGAACTTTGACCGTGCCATTTCATTTTATTTGTACCTGATGCATATCATTGCCTACCGAGCAAAGACTCTGCTATGAATCAGGCACATTTTGGGAAAGGTTATTACAAAATAAAAAATTCTGGAGATCCTCAAATTGAGGAAAGAGGATCTGATAGCAGGCAGATTGAGCTCTGGATGGCTGCTTTTGAAGACCTCGTCTATCAACTGGGAATTGGCACAGGCAGCCCTTGGGTTGCAGCGGGATTATAAGCACACTCTTCTCGCAGCGGTGGCACAACTGTTTTGAAACTAGGCAGATCTCCTGTGTTTACTATTTGGCAGGTTCTGTGTTTTTGGCTGGCAGCCACACTGAAATGTGTTTAGTTTTAATTGACAGCCATGGTCAACACTACAGATCCCAGGTAGGTACTGCTAATCCTGACAAGGCAAGGCAGAAACAAACAGCAGGTCTGTACTCCAGCTAGGCAGAGGCTCAGTCTTGGGGAAAGCAAAGGCCTTTTGCCTCCAGAAAATTCACCCTCGGGAATTCAACCTCCAACCTCATACTCCACCTCAGCACCTCAGCTGCAAGCTGTTGCAAGCAAAATGGTTTTGTAATCATCTTTCATGCAATGGACTCTAGCATCCTTGCACAAGAGCTCTTATTAGAGCAAGGAGATATCCAGAGTTGTATTTTCTTGGATTTGAGACTTGAAAGCAAGACCAGTTACAGACAGATCTATAGTTTAAAATATAAGAGACATTCCAAAAGTGCGTATGGTTAGATTCATGTAAGCCACAGTTTGTACTGGTTTAGATTTAACCTTGTGAGAGAGTTTCAGCCTTGCTCTCAAGAGAGAAAAAGAGTGACAGAACATTTAGAAAAGTAAAAAAAAAAAAAAGCATATGTACAGACTTATGATGGCTTAGTCACTACATCTAATTAGGGATAGCACTGATTTCTGTGAAGAACAGAAATGTTAGGTTCAGTTGGCATAAAATTTCACCGAATAATACTCACAATTATCTCTCAGTCTATCTGTCTCTCTGTCTATCAGTTGCTCTCGTATTCTTTATTATTAATGATGCATTCCTTCTTATGTTATTGTCTTCCTTATAAGATAATTTCTTAAGGATTTCTTTAACTTCCCCCTTAAGTGCCTTGCATTTCAAGTAGCTGCTTAACAGAGCTCCATGGTAAAGGGGCTTGTATTTATGGAGAAAAGGTTCCACCCAGCTATCAGGATAACATGCCTCCTATCAGTATTTAGGTCCCATCCTAATTATCAGCTTATGCCTCTGACAGAAACAACATCAAGTCAGATATTACCAAAAGAGGACACGAAGGTAGAGATTTACTGTCCCAAAGAAAGCAAAGGAAATTTGACATGTCATCTGGGAATAAATGGGACAATTGTTTCATCCCTGTTTCATGGAATGTCCCCAGTGAGAAAATAACGCAGACCCTGACACAGTCAGTGACAGCTTCAGAAAAATATTTCAGTGAATCAAGGTATTTCCAGCTTCCAGATACAACTACTGGTAGTATCTCAGTAGAGAGACATCTTCAGAACAGCACAGCTTTTATGAATTTGTATTGTGTCTGAGAGCTGGGTTTTTAATCTGGGAAAAGTTGAAGAATTATCCTCTAATTGCTCATTTTTAATGGGGCTGTGAGATTGAGGTGGAGACCTGCCTGTTCCAAACTTTCCAAATGGTATTTCCAGTAGTAGAGTAGCCCTATTTTCTCCTTCGTCAGGTCTTTAAACTGTGCAGTACTCGTCCATCAGCCTCAGACTCTGATTTGGCACTGCTATGTTGTGCAGCTGTAGCAATCACATTGGTGAGCCTGGAACTAATTAAAAATGGAATATTTTAGATCAGTCATGGTGAGTGTGGCCAGATTTACAGGGAAAATACAAGGGAGCTTAAGGAGCAGAGTGAGCTAGCCTTTTAAAAATGTTCTTCCTTCAGCATTGGTACATTACCTACAGGCCAGTTGGGTTGATCCTTTACAGCACTTTATGCACCCTCAGGCTGGTTAAAGTGGAGCTTTAAGGGGACACAGGCATTTCAGGGTTTGCTACATTCCAGGTGCATGGAAAATTGTCTCTGAAATCCACCTGGCAAGACATGGATTTTTTCATTCTCTTTTTTAAGAGCACATGGTTGTCAAGCCTGTCCATCAGTTTAACAGGAGACAATGAGTTAAAGGCAGTGAGGAACAGAAAAATCAGGAGATCAGAACAAAAACAGGTGAGGAGACAGATGTGGCTCTAGGCCTGTAGCAACCATATATCTGACAGCTGCCAGAATGGGGTAGGGCCATCATAGGCAGTGCTATTAAAATGTGGAGGCTGCACTGATTTCCATGAACCTCTCCAATCCCATGAACTCTATTTGTGAATGACTGAAGAGAGTTTGCCTGCAGACAGCACTGCGGGGTCTTTGGGGCTGAAAGATTATCCACGGAGCAATCATATGGGGGGTCACCATCATTTTCCCCTTGTTCAGCTCAACATTTTCAAGGCTTTGCTGCTCCTGGCTGCCAGCTCTGTACTTACTCCATGCTGAGTCAAGCTTAGAAACAGAAAAAAACTCTGTTATCTCTCCCACAATGTAGTCAGGGCTCATTACGGACCTGTGCTTTTTCCCTTTGCACTTCACCAACAGCTCGCTCTAGCTGTGACTGGCAATTTGTGTGGCACGACACCAGTCACACACCAATTACACCACTCATCACAGTCTGGAGGGGATATTGCATTCCTGTCACCACTGCTTTGCATCACCTGGTTGTCTCCTGGCTGCGAGTGCCTTGAGTTGGGACCTCCTCGCTGTGTGCAGACTCTCCAATGGGCTATGTGGCTAGTTCCCTGGGCAACTGCCAGCCAGCAAACACATAAATGACAATTATAAGGCTGTGTCCTAGATGTTCCTGCTACTGGAGAACAGAAAGCTTACCTGTAGGTCGTCATTCAGATGTGGCATTCCTTGTATGATGCTCAGGCAAAGCCTGTCACTGGTTTGTATATAGGAAGGTGACTTTCAGTCCTGGTTCCCCACAAAAGTTTACGATTTTCAAACCCCAGGATAAATAATTTAATATCATATAGTTATAGTTTTTCTTTTAATCCCAAAAGACCTTTAAAATGAATTTGTAGACAAAATGGTAAAGTAGTGAAGGCAGGTAGAGGCACTATGGTGGGGAGGTGGTTGGGGGGTGTCTCCAGTCATTTCCACCCAGCTTTTTACTCCAAGGGACGCACTCTCACCAAAAAAGCCCCACGCGGTTCTGCTGAAGGTATCCAGCAAATGCCTCCATTTCTCAGCCCACCTTAAAGGAAAATAAATAACAAATCAACTTTTCCTAAACATGGCATGGCTTGCAGTCTCTGCAAGGGGTTCTTTGCAGCGTGGCTTATATTACCGTTAAAATGATTTAACTGGAACCTCTGCTCAGCAGCATTGTAGGTGACGCGTTCCCTAGCTGCGGTGTATCCAAACAGATTGTTGCAAGGTTTTGAATAAACATTTCGTAAGTCTAGCTCTGAAGCAATTTACATCAGGCAGCATTTATTTCATGGGTGCCAACAAGTTCTTGTGTATTCCTGAGAGAGCAGGCAATGTTTTCTGTCAAATCTGGTGGGTGTAAACAGAATACCTATTAATAATGCAGCAGGAACCAGACTAAATGCAATATTTACGGCTCATGCATATGAAAGTCTCATAGATAGTTTGCTTATGAAGAGCGAATAAATTCTGTGGTTAATGTTTGAAATGAGTAAGAGAACAAGAATAATTTTAAACATTTTTTTTTTTCCACAGGCATACCTATCCACACACTTTCATTCCTCTTGTAATATGAAGGATTGATGCTTTTCTCAGAGCAGACTGAATGCAGAGCACATCAAAGCTGGTCCTTCCATTGTTTTCAAGAGGTTTAGCGCTAGGGTCAATTCAGTGTGGTAAAGAACTAGACTAAAGCATTCAAAATCTAGCAAAAGGACCAAACTCCTGGGGTCTTTTGTTCTTTTTCTTGCATGTTACTATGGTGAAATCCCAAGCTCATCCATTGATTTCAGTAACGAATTTAAACTGTGCTGAAACGGAGCAGGACCAGGTCTTGGCCGGCGCGGCAGTCATTAGGTGGTGAGTTGTGTGCTAAGTGCCTTAAAACTGAATCACATCCAGACCCTAAGTCTGCAGAATGGAGATGGAAATTTCATGAAGCAAGGCTTCAGTTTGGGTATTCTTGCTCCTTTTCGCTTTCACGCAAATTAGCAGAGTTCTAAAAACAGCTTCTAATGCTCGTTTCTACTGGCATGGCTGCTATTGATCGTGTCCAGAAAGAGGAATGGAAAGATACGACAGAACTGGCAATGATCCCGAGCTGTGGAGTTTGGATCTAAACCCAGATCCAAACTTTGCTAAATAACAGGAGATTTTTTAGTATCTGGAGATTTCATTTAATTTCTTGTACGTGCATGGAAAATCCATAGCGCTGCAGTAGGGCTTTTTCTCAATGGTAAGGCCTATCAGATCCGGTGCTTTGGGGTGACTGACTTGGTGAGGAAACTTTTATCCTGGAAAGAGCGGCCTAAGCAGCATCAGCAGCATCTGCAAGGGAGACGAGTCTCCAGCCGTGGGAATTAGGAAGGCAAAGAATATTTCCAGCATTCCCAAAAACTACCCAGCTTGAATATCTCACCTAGCTTTTTTTCCAGAAGAGGGTTTTTTTGTTGTTTTTTTTTTTTTTTTTTTTTCGGTCAGCTGGAGCAGGTATTGTACTTAAAACCTGATTCACAAATGCTCCCATGAATAGAATGGAAACTTAGGTTAGCATGCAGGTTTTGGTCACGTTGTGATTAACACCCAACTCCTGCAGCATTTGTTTTTTAATGAGTTGCAAGTTATTAAACTCATTGTTTTCTACTAGATGTTTGAACTTGGAAATGCATTTATTATCATTTACTATTTGTTTTAGTTTTTTTTAGTTTTAAGCTCTTCACTAACTCCAGTTGAGAAACAGAAATATTATCATGTGATTGAGCCAACCAGTATAATCATTATTATTAAACTCAACTTACAAAATATCATATTGTACAATTTGCAAAAACACACCAGATGGGCAATTGCTTGTCCAAACTGTATGGTAAATATGCTTCAGTAATGAGTGGCTTAGCAGAAAACAGGAGAGCAAAGATCACAATTAAAATCAATATTATTATAAATATTATTTGCCACAAGTAACTTGAAAAGCTCTGTTTTCATCCAAAAACATTTGTTTTAAATTATATGCTGACATATTCTGGAAATAACTATGATAAACTATTTTTAAATTAGTTGTACACAAAGGAGTTTCTTCTTTTTGTCCTTTTTCAGATCAACAATTTTTGGTTTCTGACATGCTAAAATAGACTTGGATAAGGATTTATGTGTGCGTATGTATGCATGTAGCCACTTTTATTTATTTATTTTCTGGTTTGGACTACAGAATTGTGTGCTTTGAGAAGCAGGTGGTTTCCAGCATTTGAAGAGATCTGCCTGAGTTATGTTTTGTATTGCAGGGAAGTATTGCTACGCGTATTTTCATGACATTCCTTTCAGGCATCTTTTTGGGTTAGTTTCCAAAATGCTATGAAAAAGTGATTTGCTTTCAGAAAGGAATTGCTCAGCTAAAAATAATAAATATGTTATAGCTAATGTGGAAACTAGATATGTCAGAGGTGATGTGGAAAACATTGGAGCAGACTAAGCTGAAAGGATAAATGAGGCCAAGAAGGAGTCAAACGAAGCTGTTTCAGAAAGTCCAACTTTTACCAGAGTCAGGACAGTTTGGAAACCACAGATGAAAGAATCCTGCTTCCTGTAGAGCGTTCAGGAGAAACGTCAAGAGACTTTCTGTTGGCTTGAGTGAATGAGTCAGTTGCTGCCCAGCCAACATATCCTCACACTGCCCCTTTCTGGGTGAAGGATCCAGATGCTGGTGGAGCCCCAAGCCCTGCACCGTCTTTATGGGATGGCCAAGTGTCCCACGGAGGCTTGTGCAAGCTGTGAATGCCGTGTACTTACTACTTCACTGGCAAACACACACTTAAGTCCAGGATGAGAATTTTATTTGATCTTCTCTACAGGCTTTAGCAGTATTGGAGACGTCAGCAGGGGCTGAGGTATACTGTCATCCCAGGAAGCCTTGCACTAGATGGAAATGCAGGTCAAGAACTGCAGTTTCAGCAGTGCCCTGTATAACTGGCTGGCAGTCCTGGGGGATGCCTGCCCTATCCCCATCACATACAGTATCGATACCGCAGAAGGTCCCTCGTGACTAGATGCACTGTCATATGTGTATGTTGTTTTTCTGGATTTACCACCAAATATCACATTGGCTAAAGGTTGACAGACAGCTCTGATGGGTGTCATCACTGCTTTTGAGAGCATTCATCTTGCCATATCTCGCAGATCAATTCTCCAGTTTGGCTACTGAAATTAAAATTAAACAGCCTACCGACCAGGAAAACTAATTTGAAAATACATTTTTAACCCCAGAGCAATCTTTTACCTGCAAACTTAATTGTGTTCCTTTAAGAAGATGTAATTAAGTACCTTCATGGCAGACCATCAGTTTTTACAAAGTATCTCTAGAGCAGATAGACATCATTACTAATACAATTCTTGGAGGTGCAGGCAGGAAAATAAATTGGTTGTCATTGGGACATCATCAATATAATGAACATCTGACATGTAGACTGTTTGTTTCAGATGAAGCAGACATAGACAAGGGGGAAAAATTGTTAATAAGAACAGCAGACAGGACATTGCAGACTGTATCTGTCTCACGAAATGTTATTTGCTGCCAACACTTCACAGTAAAGAAAGCCTGGTCTACCTGGGAATAGATAAGAAAAATAAAATGAAGAGACACTTTCAGGTATGTCCTGAGAAGATCTGCTGAATAACGCTGTTTGAATCTTGGACTTTTTTATTGCATCTCAGTAGTCACTTTCATTTCGGGCAGGAAATTGGTAGTTTGCCTGTCTTTTATTTCCATTTACTGCTACAGCAAAATTGAAACTTTCATTTTTGGAACTATGTTGTCTCCAAGAGAAACCGGTAGCTAACATTGTCATTCAAGCAAATACAAAGCAGAGCTGATTCAAGTTCTGCAAAGCCTACGGGGAAATTCTGACACGCAGAAATGAATACCCAAATGCCCTCGGCTGCCTCGGGGATTTCCGGCAGTGTCTGCAGGATGCGGGGGAAAAATTCCAGGGTTGAAAACAGCTGAAAATGTTCCGTGATACTGTCCTAGCTCAGCATTCTTCAGTCTCTCTCATCTTACGTGGATTTAAACATGTTTTTATTCTTAAGGGTAGATGCTAAATTCAGCAAGAGCCCACTGCTTTTCCAAGTAGGACCAGAGCTCCTTTTCTGACTAGTGAATTATTTGAGAAGTGAACCTAGATTCTTTCAAGTCTTTTCTTCCAATATTCATTAACAAGTTTGGACAACATACACTCTTTGATTCAGCTGTTTCCTATTCAATTTACATGATGGATGAACTAAGCCACACCACATAATTCCTTTTTTTTTCAGTTTTAGGTGGCTGAAACACACTGAAGGAGAAAATTTTCACTTTGTTTACTTGGAAGAGTTTTGAATGAACGGTTGCTCATGTCAAAGGAATTAGCAAAGGGATTTATCAACGTACTCATACAGATCCCCACTTGTCAGGATATGTGCGAGCTAAAACACCACAAGTCAGAGCGAAGGACAAAGAAGCAATGCCATGCGAGAGTATCCTTACGCAACTAGAGCAGCTCAAAGCACCCTGCACACCCTGAACTGATCGGAAGGTATAAATATCCCTCCTTGTGAAACGCATTTGGCAAGAAAAAGCATGGTAGACAGCATCAAAGTTTATGTGGAACTGAAAGAGATAGCCAAACCTCAATAGGATCAAAAGTTCAGATAAACATCCTAACGCTCAGATACTAACGTCAAGCCTATCCAAGCCATCTGGGCCCAGCTTATTAACCTAGCAGTGTCATGAGAAATGGTTTTCTCGCAACGTTTCTGATACTTCCTGTTGTTTGACAGGCAGGAAATACCATTAGAAGAGCCTTTCTTGCTGGAGTTCATAATTTTTGGTACGAGAGGGAATCAGGAAGTGCAGAGGCAGCGCGAAAATGAAAAACAGCATGCTGGGGTTGGGGTGTAGGGGGGAGAAGGGGTATCGAGGAGGAAAGTTAATCAAGTTAACAGGCTAGTCTTGAGAGGCATCAGCACATGTGGGAACGGGCTGTTGTGCCGGGTGGTAGCGGGATGTGCTTCTTGAAGAGCAACTCACCCCATTCGTTGATCCAGCCCAGGTAATAGCATTTCCCTGTGATTGGGGGGAACGCAGCAGGATGAGAAACTGTTGAAATGAGAAGCTGCAAAGCACTTTGGAGCTCTAAAAAGAATTTTCCTTGTAAGGATCTCAAATCGGTAACGTTAGTCTTGATGCCATTGTCGCTTCGCAGCATATCATGAAAAGGATCATCATCCTTTTATTATTATTGTTATTATTATTATTATTAGGAATAATATTAATAATACTTTTTCAGTGCTCTAATTAGACACTGGGCTACCTGCTAGCCTATGTGGCATCACCTCATTGCTCCCAGGTGGCAGGACAGCAGCAATTGCCTCTGATGATGGATTCAGCTGTGTTGCTACAGCACGAGCCAGTGGAGGATTCTTTGTGTGCAAGTCTGAGGCTGCGTACACATATTCATGAACTCTCCAAAAGCAAACAACTAGACTTTATAGAGCCAAATTCCAAGCAAGAAACCAGCTCAGCAGCTGTGAAAGGTGTCTCTGTCTTTCATTGTTGATAAAAGTACAACCCACAGTGACTCAAACCTCAGGATGTGGTGGGAAGCTGAGAAGAAAAGAAAGATACAGAGTGGGGGAGAAAGGGGAAAAAAAAAAAAACCCTTCTCAGGATGAGGAGTTCAGACACGCCAGATTTCTTTGGCGCAGACATTGCTGTCATGAGCCTTACAGACGTTTAGTGTTTGATTCCCTGCTTTCTTTTCACTTGGCACTGAGCGTGAAGGTTTTGAAAACAGAATTGTAAAGTGTTTTAAATTGCAAAGCTGACCCGTGAATGCCATAAACAGCATCTCCTTCATATGCTGCGAGTTGACGGTGCAGGCAGGAACCTGCCATGTGAGTGCTGTCACCAATCTGTCATTAACCTGCATCTGCTCATGGTGACACAAATGTCGATGATTATTTTCCTCCCCACCTCCTCTCCACTCCAATCCTTTCTTGAACTCTTCTGGGAAGGCAGATGGCAGCTGTTTGAAGGACAGGGATTTGGTATGGAAAAAGGGAAAGGGAAAGTCTAGTCTGGAAGCTGAATACTAAAAGTAGGCATTGATTTCCTATCACAGGTGAAGTGTTTGAATTTGCTGCACTGCTTTGGCTTGAAAGGCATTTACCCAGTCATTAGGACTACCAGACATACTGCATTCAGATGAGATAATGCTTCGGGATTCGTTTGGAGGCCCCAGATTTCACTCTACCAGCCCCAGCCATCTGGCTTAGGCACAGCTTCTTGCTGAAGGAGCGGGAGTGACTTGCAGCTTGGTGGCCTCAGTGTTTCTCCTTGATGCTGTTGTCAGATATTTAGTTATAGGAGCACTAGCTCAGGCATGAGGAAGGAACAAAACTCTCCTGTAACAGATAGTACCTAACTAGCAGAATAGGTAGTTTTTCTACTGAACATGTGTTTCTTTCGCTTGCAGTGAAAGAGGAGTGCAGCTACAATACAAATGAAGTGAGAGCAGAACAATGTAAAGGAGAAGAAAATAAGAAATGGAGCACATTGTGTGAAGGCTGTATGGGCTTGTCTCTAGCATTTATGGGTAGGAATAATACAGGATCTCCTGTCAGGTCTGATCAAGCCTGTTGAGTTGGCAGTTGCTGATTCAGCACTGAGACACAGTGCCTGCTCTGCAGAGGAGGATTTGCAAAGGTCAACCTCAGCCTCCACAGCAGTGATTTTCACACTGCTGGTGCTGGGAATCCAGGAGCTCCTCAGACAACGCACACGAAAGGCAAATGAGAAAACCAAGTGTATCATTGATGGACTTACATTGCTACACCTCCTCCATCAGGCCATTACAGAGGCCCACAACCAAGAGAGCCTGAAAAAGAATGCTCTGTCATCGATGAAGAGGAGCTCGGCTTCAAAGGCTGGTTCAGAGCAGAAGCCAAACCAAGCTGCTCTGCATCATCTTCACTGATGATAATGGGAGCAGGACTTCAGTGTCCCTGGGAGAAGGTCTGCCTTTGAGAATAGCAGGTTGCATCTTGTCTTTTTTAACTTCCAAAGAGTTTGAACAAGTTGTGTGAATTAAGACATACACGCTTATGTACATGTGTTGGGGGTTGGACTAGATGACCTTTAAAGGTCCCTTCCAACCCAAACTGTTCTATGATTCTATAACCTAAATGTGTTGGTTTATCAGTGCATTTCCTGAATGGCTGTGGTTTTTTAATAGCGCTATCACTTTATCTGCACAAATGAATAACACTATTAGCTCTGATCTCTAATTGTATTCTGAAGACCAATAAACCCCTGAACATTTCTGGATGTCTTTAGTTATAATAAAAGGCAAACAGAACAACCAAAAGAAAACAAAGTGGTTGATGAAGTCTCGCTACTCACTTGCTGGCAGTTAGGAGTAGAACAGGGTAAATTAGTAATTGCAAATATTTGATGTCTAACTTTTCACAGTATCCTGTGAACAAGCTTTATTTTTTTGTACATATTTATATTCTTTGAAAATTTTGATACAAGTTTTGGTACAACCCTGTATTCAGGGTTGTCAGCCATATTTGCATGACATTCAGTAGGTCTTGTAAATCATGTGGTGGCGTATACGCTTATATTTGGATAGGTGAAAACACCATAAAACAGAGGGTGAAAAAATCTGAGATTTTTAGGTGGTTCCATGCCTTAGACAAAGAAGGAAAATCAGGAAAGGAGAACTGGATGGAGAGGAAGAATTTTATTTTGGAGGGAACTCTTCAGAAAGTACCCGGAGATCTTCAAGAAAGCAGCAGGATCAGAGTTCTCATTGCATGTGAATTGCTTGAACTGCATGAGTGAGCTTTAAGTAATGAAAGAATAAAATAGCTTTCAGGGTACATCAGCCCTGGAAAACAGAAGCATTTTACAAAAAGTTTCACCTTCTTCGACTCTTGATACCCAAGAATGATGTACAGTTACTTCATGTCCTAGTTGTTCTGTTGTATCTGAAACACAAAGCCTTCACTTTAAACCTGGTTAAAGAATAAAACAAGACAATACAGCAATTTCTAAATTAACCATTAGCTCAGCAGCAAGGTTTTGTCAGGCTGTTTCGAGAGAAGGGAAAAAAAAAAAGTTAAAAACAAAAAGCGGTTTAAACTTTTGCCTCAAGGGCTGGAAAGCTATTTTTCAGGCTGTCTAACTTTTGTCACTCTTGGTGCATCTGTTCAAATTAGCTTCAGACAGTGAAATAAATAGGAAATATTGCCCAAGGGCCCTTGGTTTTGTCAGAAGGGACTTTGAAAAAAGTGGAGGAGAAGGAGAAGGAAGCCTGATTCACAATTATCTGCCGAGTCTTTCTGCTGACATGAAATCAAAACTGACTGAGGTTAAGTTCATTCATTTATCACAAACACCCCAGCGTACAAGAAAAGCCATAATGTGATGATACTGGATTAAAAGTTCAAGGGAAGACATGATGTGAACTTCCCCAGGTTTGGATTTAAAGTTTCAGCAAAGGAAAAAGAATGCCAAGTAAATCTGGGAAACAGTTTCAGAGAGGGAGGGAAGGAAAGATTATTTGCTTTCAGCACAGAATGGCAAAGCAGCCAAGGTATTTGCTGAGACGGATGTGCTGACCCTATACTATAGGCCACACATTAAGATTTTCATGTATCTTAATGTTAGGAGATGTTAATGTTGATTCTAGAGAGCCAAATGGAGGGAGACCTTGGACTCTCATACGTTTTAACCACAGCTCAGTAGAGCATCTCTCCTCAGACAGCACTTTGAGCAATAAACCCTAATAAACTCTGTTCATGACAAAATCCTGGATACTTGGTTCCTCTTCTCTTCATGTACTACCAGACCGTGGAAGCATCTTTGTTTTCAGAATCCTTTCTGTACCAGTCTCCTTTCTGCTCATTTTCCCAAGAAAACCCTTCAGCATCTGCAGTGATGTAAAATATTTATATGACAGTGCTATGTTATGTATATACAGGACCATGACAAGATGTAATAGCATCCTCATCTTTTAAAGTCTTTCCTCCCTCCCTGCTGTCCAGAGTTTACTCCTGGTGGGTTGGCAAAGCCTCTTCAATCTCTATGTGTGCAGTAGATGAGAAGTACAGGGTCACTCATGCACTGGCCACTCACAGATGGTGATGGCTCTTGTATAGGTGTGGTACTTATCCTAACCAGCCAACACCCTACCTGAAAATGAGCAAAGCAAAGCAAAGCAAGGCTCTCCAGGCTGGGACATCCCTAGAGCTATTCCCGCCTTTCCTCTATAGATCTTTTGGCCGAACTGGTCGTGTGGACCCAAGGCTTCTGGCAAGGTAACTTCATTTCTCCCTGTCTTTGCAACAGTCTTGCCTTTCTGGATATATGTAGATGACTACCTGGTAGGGTAAGGAACCCATCTGTGGCACAGATGAACACATGCAATGAATGGGCCACTAATTTAATATGGTGGTTAAGGAGGATAATTCCTGAAACTAGCTTTTTACAAGCAACAAATTGACATGACTCCCTACCCCCAGTCTGTTTCTATTTCTACTCTCAGTATTTTATTTCTTTTCTTCAGTCGCATCCTTTCCTAAATGGTCTCGAGTACCTGGTATTTAATCGCACGTTGTTCCCCTGTATCCTCTGTGTGCATGAATTAAACTGTTATCAACAGGAGGAGCTTATCTCTTCTCCTTTATTGAATCTGGAGTTTGCTAATACATCCATTAGCCTTATATCATAGAAAACAATTAACAGACGTGTTTGTTCATAAAAGAATCAGTTTATCTTGGTTAAATGTTTGTATCTCACTGCACAAAGCCTTGCACAGCACACCTCTGGTCCAGAGTCCTTCTGGAGCACCAAGAACATCCTCTAGATCAAGCAGGAAAGGCATTCCTGTAAGTAACTTCATTTAAAAAAAAATATTTTTGTGTCACAAAATATCTTGCTATCACTGATGATTTTTCTCTAAAAGTTAAATTAAAAAAATGTCTAAAATCAGTATGGAAATAGACAGACAAAAGAGACTTAATAAAGTTTTTATCTAATTTGCACCTCTAGGATCTTTTGTGAGAAATTAAAATGCACTTCACATCTTTTTCTGGCATGCACTATAACTGTGATCCACATTTCTAAGTATCATAATGATGATGATGGTCACTGCTTCCCACCTATTTGCTGCAGAAAAAGAGCTGACTGCATGTACTATGAGTTAGATTTATTCCTAGATTTATTCCTCCCCTCTCTCAGAGGTAAAATAGGTCAATATTCTATTACAGTCCAAACATTATTAACTTTCTTTCCCCATATATCTTGATATTCCAGTGAAAAAGCCTCGTGAAAATCAAAATTGAACTTGAAATGACTGATCTCAGGTCTAATTTTTAAAGTTTTCTTAATCCATATTTTCCTTTTTTTTTTTCTCCAAGGTTCCTGTGTGTATGGTCTTTGCTTTCTCAACAGAAAGAAAAAGGAAAACAAAAACTGAGGACTGAAAATGGAAGAAAACAAAGCAGATCCTAGTGCTTGTGCTAATTTTCATTGGGAAAAAAACCCACAACAATGTCTTTCCCCAAACTAATTAAACATTGATATTATTATTTACTGCAATTCCAATCCCTTTTTGACAAATGCTACTCTGGAAAGGTGTGACTCTCTCAGAGTTATGTTGGAAACCATGTACTCCAACATCTTCACCCTTTCTTTTGGATAAGAAAAGAAAACATCAAATTGTCAGCATGTGAGGGTATTTTCTGGGTAGCACATTCTTAGTAGGCAGCCACAGATATTAAAGCAAACTATAAATGTCTTGTCCATTTATTCTGATTACTCCAACAGAGAGCATTCATTGGTTTATGCCGCCTTCTCTGACAGAAGAGAAACTGCAGTCAAGGAAATAAATTCTTCTGTTTGTGTCCAAGGTTAAGGCAATCCGCAAGAAGGAATGAAAATGACACTGGGAAATTAATATCTTATTTCAGCAAGGTCTGAATCATTATCTGCAACATTTTGGATGATTCAGCATGTTTCCTGGCTGGTTTTTTTTTTTTGTTTTTTTTTCATTACAAGGGGTTTTCTGTGTAAATGAGCGCTCAAGGATCTATTTGCGCCTCTTTCTCTGCTGTACCTGAAGCTGTAAGGCTACTTTTCCTCTGGCTGACTCTAGGATAAATCAGGTGTGGGTGCATCAGAGGTCCAATACTGGAGAAATGCAGGTATGAAACTGGGCTGAGTAGACACATCACTTACTGGGTTCTACATGTCTCCAGATCACTGCCAAGGGTATATGGGAATAAGTAGTATATGTTGAAAAATCCATAAGGAATGCACCAACTTTTTAGATTAACAGGCTGGACTTTGGGGTTAATGGCCAGGGCAATGAATAGAAAGGAAACAAATATAATAGCAAACAAGAATCCTTCCAAGGAGCAGCCTTTTTTCTTTCCCCAGCCTGAGTATGGAAATCTACTCTCCTCATTGGAAAATAAAGCTGTGAAAACATTATTAAAAACTGGACTGATCAATGTCTTTGCCTTTTGATTTAAACATGAGAACATGTTTAAGCATATTAATTGTTCCATTGATATGTGATATTTGCTATCAAGGGTCAAATGTTTGAAAGCAGCCTCATTTGTTTTTACTCACAATCTACTACGGAAGCAATTAATTATAAGCACAAACAAGAGGCAAGAGGGGAAAGAGAGAAGGAACAGCTGGAGTAGGTAGCAAAAAGAGAGAAGTGGGAAGAAATGACATGGAAAAATAACATTTGCTCTTACCTCCTTGGGGTAACAAGGAGAAAAATATGAACTTGGATTCTTTGAAAATGTTCTTGTTGACAGGAACCTGTAATTTTCATTCACCATCATATCCTTCTCCAGAAGCATTACTTTTTCTTGAAATCTCAATATTCGACATGATTTACATCCTAGGGAAGCTTCATTCCCTGCCCTTTCCTGAGATGTGTGGGATCGGTGCTAAAATACCTAGATTTTATAACAATGGAATGAAAACTCCAAATCCATCGCAAATATCACTGCTAACATACAAAATGATAAAATCAGGTTTTTGTGCTCTTACAATGTTGGGTTGGTTTTTTTCCATCCTGCCAATTATTTCCTCTTTGATGTGCTCTGAGGGACGGTAAAGCGAGACATCAGACAAATGGCTAGCAGTGGCTAGAAGTGGCTAATGCAAAAATAATGATAGCTCAGACTGCCTCTGCTTTATGCTTTGACAGTGCCACAGCTCACTTTTACGGAGTTAATTATTATTATATTGTGAATATTGTTTGCCATGAACTGTTCACAGGAGTCCTTACCACACCAAAGATACGTAGGAGCACTTTCAGGCAAAATCACACTTATGGAGCTAAAATGTCAGACATTTTAAACAATTGTTTGAAAAATAAGTATGCAAAGTTATAGGTAAAAAACCTGAGTGAACTGATGAAAGATATCCCCCAAATGAAGGAAATCGTGTCCAGATGAAGAGGTCATTTCATCTGCAAGCCTTAGGCATCGCATGGATAATAATTCCCAGGTTTGAGCGTTAACAGGAGAATAAAAGAAAAATGAAGCTATTTGCCATTTATTTCCAAATAAATGCAAGTTTGTTATGCACAAAACCTTCACCTTGTCTCAGCAGGCAGATTCTAGAGGATAATTTCAGGGCAGTATTCCCCAGTGAGTGTTCTCTCAGGTTTATGTGGAGTCCTGCTTCACCTCTTCAGGATACAGCATCCGGCTGTTCAGAGACCAGCTGGTGCTTTGTGTTTTATGCTACTACTTCTGGTGAACAAAGCTCGTTGTAATAATTCCATGCAGTTTTCTTGCAAAGAGATATCTTTAAGTTAACAGAAAGGCCTACAGTGATTCTTGTAGACTGTGAAGGAAGCCCATGGAGTGTTCCTACTGCCTTGGTACATGTCTGGGAACGATGTGAATGCAAATAGGCTGAAGTTCAGTTAGCCAAGATGGAAATGACATCCATGAATTGATTAAAGCATTTTGCTGATATGCACTGAGGGACACGTGATCATGACTGAGAATGGCTGGACCTGCCTATTTGTGGGCAGGAGAACGTGTGACGATGACCTCCATGCCACCAGACTGGAAAGGGTTAAAGAGCACCAGTTAATCTGCAATCAAGCAGCTGAGAGGCATAATTAGCCAGATTGATTAGGCTATAAGGGGTGTGGCAAGACTCCGCTCTAGTTTTCCTGAAGGGGAGAGCCTGTAGGCTGTGCTTCCTGGAGGAAGGCTTGGAGGACCCCTGGACTGGGACCATCTGCTGTCCTGCTCCATCTGGAGGGCAACTGCTCTGGAAATGAGATATGAGAATGGTTATTGTTTTAAGAGTGAGTAATTTTGAGGCTTAATTATGATGTTCATCTTCTATAGATATGATAGAGCTGCTTTACAGTCCTTGAGCTGAGGCCTGGTCTTTGTTTATTTGGTTGAGATTTCCTAGGTTGGTTTTGTATGGGAGGGGAGCAACAGGTGCTTCAGCTGGTCCCAATTCATTTCCTTTCCAGTATCAGGGCAAGAGAGAAGTACCAACAGCTCTTTAGCTGCCTGGGCTTTTTGTGGACTTCCACGTGCTGAGGTCAAGCTGTTGGGATGTGAACATCTGACAGCTGCAGAAGCAGTGTTGTGGGGTGGGGGGTCTGGGGCTCTAGAACAGTTTGATGCTCTGCTGAGGAACCAGCTAGTTCACCCTCTGATCATCACTGAGGTTTGAGAGTCTGCTTTTCCTCTGGAGCAGTGGTGGCAATGGAAGAGGGCTGGAGTACTGATAGAGGTTCTCTTTTCACTTTGCCAGTGCTCACCATAAAGTGCTTGAGGGCACCTCCAGAGAAGGGAAGGGAAAAACAAAACCAAACTGGTTTCTGTAGTCAGTTGTTGAAAAACAAATTGGTGCATCTGTTCTGTGGTGATAACAAGAACTTAGTACACAAACACACTTTGGCTTCTGGCTTCCCAAAGAATCTAAAGAAGAGGCAAGGAAATAACTAAAAAAAGAAACACACACAAACTGTTATAAAGCTCTAGGCTTGTGGCTCATTTTGCCGTTTCCCTGATTCTTAATGCCCAGCACACCTTCAAACGCTCCTGACTGAGGTAGATATATATATATAAAAAAAAAAAGTCTAATTTGGATTTATAGAACCCAATCCTATCCTAAACAAACACTGCTGCCTGGAGTCACTTGCCAGACAGTTGGTGTATCTTGCAGATTAGCTAACGCTAACAATAACGCATCTCAAGAAGAGGCTGAAGTTGGCCTTTGCTTCCCCAGCTGAAATGCCAGCGTGAGGACGTGTGCCCATCTGAGCCATGCACGGCCCCCGGTATTCGGCCTCAGCGGGAGTGGAAGGATTTGCGGATAGCAGGTTGCTCGACCCCAACACTGAACCCCGCGTGGAGGTGGGCTGCAAACTGAGCTGGGAGAATAATTCCTCTACAAATTGCTGCAAGTGTTAAAGCTCCAGGGAGCAGATTTAATAGCTCACTTCAATTCCTGCGCTGGTTCGTCAGACTCTGGTTTATGGGCACAGCTGGATGATGGTGAGAGAAGGCAGGAAGGGGAGGTTATACTGCACTTAAATTTGTGGAAAAATTAGCTTGTACTTGTTCAGGCTTTCCTTTGTGCCGGTTCATCCCTGTAAGTTTAGATGCATGGTGGAGAGATGCAGGATATGAGTGAGGAGCTTTAATCCGGCTTGCCTGGATCAGGAATGTGGGAACCAGCACCAGTCAGGCCATGAACAGCGAAACAAGGTTGCAGCGGCTCAGTCTGGAATTTGGTTGGCCACATGTAAACACCAGCGAGCTTAGCTTTCTGGGAAAAAAAAAAATTATGACTTCAAGCTTACATTTGCCTCAGATTTCAAATGGTGGAAGGGGGTGGGTGTATAAATGCCAACTCAGCAAAATAAATGGTTCACACAGAAAAACCAATGTCAGGAGTGAAACCTGACTCACTGAGAGCCTCTTGCGTATGAAGTGAGTGTGCTGTAGTGACAGAGGAATATCTCTGCTGCCCCCACGGTCATAACAATCAAAATGCTGCTTATTCGAGTGTTTAGAGATCAAAATGCCAAGAGGGAAGGAACAAAAATATCTCATTAAAGACGTGAATAAGGGGAAGCTGGAGTTTCAAATATCAGTTCAGGGAGTGTGCAAGGCAAACCAGTAGTAGTGCTCGCTGGAAGCACCCGTGCTGATACCTGCACGATGGATCTGGCTCCAGGGCAACGCTGAGGGGTGCTGGAGTCTCTTGGGAGGGAGAATCTGGGGGAGTTGCCATCCCAAATGGATCTGTGGGGTGGAGCTGGGAAGGAAGTACCTTAAGATCCTCTGTTAGCTTCTGTGGAAATGCTTATCTCACCTGGCAGGCTTTGCCAAGCCTCACTTAGGAAATATAAACACTTTCTTGAGATTCCCAATATTTGCTTCTGTTCTCCTCCCGCCTGTTCCCACCCGTAATGGCAGCATTGCTCTCTATGTCTCAAAGCTGGAGAGCAAGGGCTGCCAGTGCCCTTGCCAGTTTTCATCCTCGTGCCTCCAGCCCAGAGCTTGTGTGCTGGCCCTCTTTCACCGAGGAAAAAACAGCATCTTCCTGTAGTGCCCACAGAAATTCTCGTGATGCTGGAGTGGGCTCTGTCCCTCACTACTGTCACATTCAGTTCTTAGTAAGGGTAAAACTTCATCCTTTGGCTTCTGAGCAATGTCATTTCTCTAGGTCCAAATCTTTTTGACTCAGCTCTTGTTGACCATTAAAACTGGTCAGAAACTGGAAAACTCTAGACAAGGGGAAATAGTAGGAACATGCTTGCAAAAAAAACCCAAACCTGTATACAGCTGCTCAAAACAGAAACAGGAAAGTTTTTCAGATGGTGAAAATACTCTGTGCTTATCTAATACCTCTTCAGACCATTCCTAGACACCCAAGGCTGTGCAAGTTTTCACTTGCTTGTCAGCTTGGCCACACTTTCTGCTTGCCAGGCCTTGCCCCTGTGCCAGAGTTTGGTGCAGGCTCCCACATCAGCCATGCTGGGCATGTGGGAACGGGGCAGGCCCACCTGCAAACCCACGTAGCCAGATGTGCCGGCGGCTGTGTGAAAGCCATGGGTGAGGCAAGGGTGGTGGAAAGCAAAGCCAGCGTGTTATGTGGTGGTTGTCACAGCTGTACTGACATCTGCAGAGGTGGAGGAGTTCGTGTGTCTCATGGCTGGCTTTGTCCATCCCAAAGGGCGTGGAAGGTTTGAGGCACCAGTATTTTGTCCCATGTGGAGCAATGAGCAGAAGGTGCCTTTCCACCTCCCAACAAATGGTTTCCTCATGCCCCAGGACACGGTGGGAATGGCCAGGTGCTGCTGGGCTCCATCTTGGTGCAGGGGAGACGATGCCTCTAAAGGAAGCACTCTGAGGTTTGGTGGTTTCCCTCTGCAAGGGAAACTTGCCTATTAGTCTTACGTTGCAAGTAATGCTTTCAAGGAAATGTAGAACCTGCCTGAAAGTATCTATTAACTAAAATTGCAGAGAATTTGAGTGCTTTTCCAGAGCCCGCTGTGTGCTAACAAGCTTTGCCACAGCAGGTGGGGAGGCTCAGCCCTGGGAGGGAGGCAGTAAGCGAGGAGCAGGGTGTTTGCTTGAGGAGTAACCTGTCAAAAAGAAGTAAGGTGACCTTCTCTCTATGCAGTAAAGTAAATGGCATCTCCACCAGTCAAGTGTGCATGGGGAAGGAGATGCTCTCCAGAGCTCAAAGCAGCTTCTCACTCTTGGTTTTCTTGCAGTTGACTATTCTGGGTGGGAAGGCTTCTGTGCAAGGACCATTCTGAGCTGTGTTGGCAATGCTTTTTAAGATGCTTTTATTTTGCACAGACTGATTTTGCAGTTTTGGCTGTTTTGCTGTTGAACACTCTCCGAAGGTAAATGGAGCAAATCCAAGTGAACGTTCCTGACAAATTAATGAGCAAACACATTAGCAGCTCTGAAAATGAAATGCCTACACATCACATAAATTCATTTCACAGTGTTTATATATTTATGGAAATGTCTTTGAATTACACCCCCAGCTCTAGCAGAGATTATTTCTTCTTCCATTACAAAGCAGGTTATGTGGTGATAACTTCTAGACCCCTATGAGCTACTGGAGCATGTAATTATCTTGTTCCACTTACTGATGATGAAAGGTCTATGCAAGTCCCAGAGTAGCTGTATGTACTATGCTCGGTAGTTTAAAGAGGTTGTATAAATTTAATTTAGTTTAAAACTTAGTTGCTGACTTTAAATAATCTTCAAATATGGAATATAAATGTTTTGGGACATTTAAAACTTTTCAAAATCATAAATGGATGTGTAGTACTGAAAATCTAAACTTAACATTGTGGTGCTAACACATGAAACTCAGAAAGTGGACTTTAAGGAAAAGAAGCTGACCAGGCTCGACTCTGAAATGCATATTGCAAACAAACATCAAGCTAACACAAATTAGGCCTCAGGCTCTTAATTTTGAAGTAATATTATTGGTAATGGAAGATATGCTAAAAATGAGTTTCATCTTGACATCCCTGGAAAGTGGCCAATTTATATACTTCTGGGCTAGAGATCTGCAAACCTCGGTTCCCCAACCTTCCTAAAATGGCATTGCTCATTTTATGATGTCTCCTAGCTATAATCCTGCTTCTCCAGTCTGCCATAATAATGCTAATTAGTTCTGTATGTAAATAAACTATTGTTGACAGGACACTTTCAGCAATTCGCATATGACTCATGGAGAGAGAGAGAGAGGTTTTAAAAATGATTTATCCGTAAACAGAGATTCCATATGTCCTAATCTGGCATGGATTTCTCTCCTTCTCTTTATAGCAAGGAATGTGTGTGTGCCTGTATAGCAGGGCTATAATGTGACAATTTGTCTCGCAGTGAAACCAGGATTTATGGTACTTACTGGAGACCACAGAGGTAAAATGAACAGCAGGCTGCATTTAATCATCTGAATTTTCAAATATTTCTTTTGCTTGGGTAAATGTGTCTTTGTTCCTTTTTGGAAACATGTTCAGCTGTAGGATTTGTAAAGTTATCTGAAAATACTGCGGGCGTACTTTAGTGAAGTGCATGCAGGGGGTGGGAGAGGAAGCGTGGACAGGGGACACTTCTGCAGGAAAAGGTCTGAGCCCTGTTGATATCGGTGCACTTTGTAGGGGCAAATGCACAATTTGGGGGCTTTGGAACCTTCCCTGGGGATGAAGCTGAGATCAAAATACCTTGTACCTGGGGTTGGTTTTGCCCTTGTGGACTGCACTGCTGTATACATCCTCCTGGTAATGTTGCTTTTTCTCCCTGCCTTTTCCTTTTTCTTTAACTATTTTTGTTTTCAGCACAGGGTCACTCATGTTACATTTAGTTACTACAATTTCTGTAACTTGCTAATTCTACACTTCTAAATCAAACCTAGGGTTCTTATAACCACATGATTTTAAGTAAAAGAGCCAGAAATTGTGGAGTTGTTGGTGCCTGGAAAATGGATTACCTGAACACACAGAAAAGGTGGATTAAAAGCCCACAAACCAGCAGCAGGTGGTGTTTGTGCCTTCATAATTTGAACAAGACAATGCTGCACATGTGAGCCATAAAATGGGATGAAATAAAATGCTGCTGGCAGTGAGTGGTGATGACAGAACAAGAGTAAAAAATAAAAAAGCTGAATTTTGTGTATGTGAGGGCAAAGCTGGCACCTGCAGAGGAAAAGCCTGGCTGCTTATTCGTGGCAAAGATGCCAGTTTTTCTGCCAGTGGAATTGGAGCCCATTTTCCTCCTTCAGAAAAACAAAGCTCTCTAGGGGGGACAGTGGTTTAATTGGGATGGCTCGTTACAGCCTTTGGGCCGTGAGTCCTGGTGAGGCTGCCAAGGAAGTGCCAGCGTGGAGATTTGTCTGCTGCAAACTCCTGTCTGCTGAGAATTGGACCGGGTGCTGGTGCGTTGGCAGAGATGCTTGTGGGAAAGGCAAAGCCAGAACTGCTTTTTCCTTCTCTTGAATTTGCAATGACTTTCCCCCTTCAGGCTCTGTAGGGAAAAGAGATGAAGGCACTAAGTTGGCTCACCCAAAGGAGGGGATCCCTGGTCTGGCTTTTCTTGCTTTCATCAGATTTTTTTTTTTGGTTGACAGCCTGGCTCTGAAGTCCTGAGTCTGGCAGTTGTCATTTGTTGGTAGTGCTGACCAGGGTTTCTCAGTGAACCTTGCTGGAAAAGGTGCTTTTTAGCTGGTCCCAAGCAGCTTTCTTCTAGCCACTGCTCCTTCCTCTCATGTGTGAGACCGAGAGCATCCTTCAGTAGCATCCATGCCAATAGTCAAGTCAAAGTTCTACAAGTGTGTGGCAGAAATAATAGTAATAATAATAAAATAAAAACGTAGGGGGGATTTTCTGAAGTTTTCTTATGTTCTGATTGCAGTTTTTTCAACTGTGAGACTTCTGGCTCCCTCTACTCTTGACTTCAATTCACATATGAGCATTTGCTATGAAACGGAAAGGTGGTTAGAGAGTATTTTATCTTATTTTGTAAGGAACTATGGTGGAATCTCTGAAATGTGAAATCTGAGTCTGAACACGGGAGTAGGAAAAATGATTGCCAGAGAAGGACCTGATGGTTTGGATGTGTGGTTTGATTAGTTTCTGATGCTGGCAAACTTGTGGAAAATCTGTGTCCAGGGCCAGTCATATAGGCTTTACAAACCCAGCAGTGACTGGGTGTGATTCTGGATCTGAATGCTGTAGATGATTGTAAACTATGGAAGAGTAGTTAGAAACTGGAGACTGATCTAGTTCTGACAGTTGTGATCCATTCTTACTGCTAAAAACGCATTACTGTCTTCGGGCTTTGCTTCCCACCTAGACATTTCTAGTGTAAACACAAGGTGATGATAAAAGGGGAATAAAAACAGATTCTTGGGAGGCAGAGCAGAAATTTGGATGTGGAGTGGGGACTAGGTTTGCCTAGCTGTGTTAGAATTCCCCCCTACCCCCCGCCTCTGTAAACATGTGACGACTTCTGGAAGCATCATTAGATTACATATTTCATGCTGTTGTCATTAATTACTGCTTGAAAGTTGAAATGAAGAGTTGGGTTCCTTGGTTGCTGTGAGGTGAGTAAAGTGTGTTTATTGAGTGGGGATCTGGTGCCTGCCAGCACACCTTGGCTATCTGTACCTACTGGGGTTAGCCACAGAAAGGGCTTGGGGTTACGTTGCATTTGATCCGTTTAAAAACAAAGGAAAGCGAGATTCTGTCTGTCTCTTTAAACAAAGCCTTTAATGAGCAATATCCCCAAAATAAGCTGAGCAAAAAGGTAGCTAGCTATTTTGGCCAAAGAGGGTAATCCCAACCCAGAAACAGTCATTCTCAGGGAGCTGGGATTGCTGGAAACCTTAATTTTGAGAATGAAAGGTGAGCTTGGAGATACAGCTAGGGGTTATATGATATGTTTTTTTCAGGAAGTTTTGAACCTTTCAGAGAAAGTCAGGTGTCCTTTGTATAGGGAAGTCCAGTCCTTCCCTACGTACTGGAAGAGCTTCTGTTGAAGATGATTTTTAGACTCAGAAACTCTAACCAAGCTAAAGACAGACAAAAGCATAGAAAATCTTCTGCTGAAGCTACAGCTTATATTTTTAATTGCTTTGAGGCAGAGAATGTGGTTATATTTGGAAGCATAAATTCAAGACAGAGCCACAGAGGATTCACCTCCTATTCCCATCCCTCTGCCCAGGTTTTTTGCTGTTATGAATATTGAGAGAAAGGCTGTTGTTAAAATCTGGTGGTATTCCTCCTGGTAAGCTTTTGTCCCAGGATGTAATATGTGAACTTAAAATGTGTCTTGTGGGCAGCTCTTTTACATGTGCCTAAGCTCTGAACAGAAATTGCAGGATTATGTCCAGGGTCAATTGATTAATCAGATAAAGAACTTTTGCAGAAGCACTGGAAGAATACTCTCAAAATTTCTGGGTTGTGTTTCAGAGTAGGTCATGGGGAATAAGTAAAAGTTTTCTTTGCGGGTGCAGCTGGCAATTTAGCTCTCACCTACCTGTATTTGTTGTGGTTGCTGCTCGCCTTCCCATCCACTGGAGCAGATTGTTAAAGGCTGATACTTGCAGTGATGGTTATGGATTCCCCTGGCAGAGTCAGAAGTGTGTGGGCAAAAATGCAGACTGATTTATGTGAGCTTTAATTGCTTATTAAAAGTCTTTATTGAAAGGGACTTCCCATTCAGGCCTCACTGCTGTTTCTTTATCTGATATGTAGTTTTATTTTTCCTGTGATAATGCTCCACTTTAAGTTTGATAAGTCTTTTGATGGAGCAGGCAGTAGCCGTACCAGTTATTCTATAAAGAATGTGTGAATTGTCAGGGCCTGAACCTACTGGGATGTCCTTTGAGAGGTAAAAGAAACTCAACATGTTGAAAAGCAGCGATGGCAGTGAATGCTAACATGGGAGTGTTTGGGGCAGGCTGTGACAGGGAGGTAACAGAAATGCGTGACTAGGTTTGAGGTGAAGTAGCTGTTTGTTGAAACCCTATTGCCTCCAAGAGGGCAGTGAGGCTGTGTGGTATTTTAGGATGCTGATTTCCTCTGGACCTATAAAGAAATGTTCAGAAAAATGTGGCAATTCAAGGACTGGTTTTGGCGTTTGTGCTGCTAGTGTTCTGCATTAGCATGTAGTGCAGAGCTCAGCTATCACTGCAATTTGTGTTAGGACATCATCTGGATACCTTCTAAGCAATGCATCTTGCTCTGGTGTTCAAGGAGTCCCTATAATCCCTTCCAGTGCCAGGAGGATGAGAGAAATCAGATCTAGAGTTGCCAGAGGGACGGGATGGAAATATTACTGAGTGTTTAACAAAGAGAAACAGCTTTGCCTTATAAGAAGGGCCTCCAGGGAAGAGGTTTTATTGATGCTCTGAATATCAGTACTTCAAGGTGGATAAAAAGCAAATAACATTCCCAGGATTTTTATGTAAGAGCTTAAGAGTATACTCACAGTTAGCCTGCTCTTGCTTAGTGAAGTAGTGGGGACACCTAAGAAAGTCTAGTTCACCATGAAACAGGCGCCTGTGAGTGGTTTTCCAGTACTTACAGAAAGGGAGCTGGGGAAAATGGGATACCAAATTGCTCTGCGAAAAGAAATTGCATTGAAACAGGTGTGGATAAGTGAAGTAATCCAGAAACTATCTCTTTGGATTTATTTAGCAGCTTCTGAAGAGCTTGTCTGAACATAAACTTCAAAGTGGATCAGAAGGTGAGCCTGGCATGATCTAAACAGACAGGTATTACCTGAGGCTCGGGTTTTGTTCCAGGCTCTGCTACTGGCCTGGAAGGAAGAAGGTATTTGGAGAAGATATTTCACCTGCCTTGGATTTTCTGTAAAATCGAAGCAGTGAGACCAGCCACCATGAAAACATGTGGAGATAAGCTGGTGGAAAGTTATTATTTATACTAGTAAAATCACTTCTGTAATTATCTGTGGCAACTTTCTCAAACTACACTCTTGAAATATTTTTTTTTTCCTGTAAGTGAAATTCCCTTGTTTCATGCCTCTTTCCCCTTGTGTCCAGAATATAAGAACGATCTCACTTTCTGTTGCTTTCACTTAATTGAATTAGTCATCCACCTCCAAAGGTATGTGCCTCAGGTCCAGTTTTTGCTGACAACCAAACCAATGGGCCATTATATGAGGCAGATGGAATCCAGCATCAAAGGAGAGCGCAATTGGGGTTGGATAGACGCCAGCAGCTTTTGGTGCTTATCCGAATACCGGCATGCACTGAGATTTTTCTTGTTGCTCCTGGTGCTCCCTTATTGCGTGTTGGAAAGATTAAAACCTTTGCTTGTGAGTAAAGTTGTACCATTATCTCGTGCCTGAGTGAAAACGGTGGTGTAGGGCTGCTCACCTTCAAATGCTGGTGTCTCTGGGGAATGAAAGTGCACGCTGCATAAATCTATCTACACACAGGATTTTTAGCATTGCCTCAATATGATCAACTCTTCATCTCTTCCTGTCACACAATCAACAAACAAAATTAAGAATTATCATTGCTATTATGTGGCAGGAAGGGGTTGTGCGGAAATGAGAGCACAGAGTTCCTGTCGAGTTCTCCTAATAAAGCTGTTGCTGCAAAATGGCTTCCAAAACATCTGTGAAGGTCCCTGGACAGCCTGCCAGAGATATGACATTATTGCAATAGTTTGTGCTCTTGGCTATGGTAATACACAGTGTCCCTGTGGAAGTGATATTCACTGTGGAGTAGGACCACCTGCAATTTGAGAGCAATTCCTAAATGGACACTTGGGAAAACTAGAACTGAGTCCAAAGTCCACTGAAGTGCAGGAGAAATTCAGAAAAATATCCTCTCCAGCATGTGTGAGAAATTAATCCCAAGACCTCTATGGAGCTGGGTGCAGCTGTTTTGCAAATTATGACCCCTTTGACTTGTACATCGAGCCAGATAACCCAGGAGAATTGTGTTTACTGTGTTATTTTTAGTATCCTCCTGGGAAAACAATCTTTGTGTTCCTGTTCTGGTCAGCTGAGGCTTTTGGAAGCAGAGGCAGAAGAAAGGTAACTGGGCTTTGCTCCTTCTGAAAGATACAGTGGGGCCAAGCAAATGCACAGCTAATGTAATCTGGGAAGATCTGCTCTGGTCAGATTGTCAGCTCGGCTGCACGCGCTGCCTATCCCCTTTTCTGTGCCTTTGTTTTGTGTTTGAAAAGTGGGATGATGCTATTGGTCTTTGTCTGTAAGCTGCTGCTAAGTAGCTGTCTCAGAGGAAGGTACTGTTTGAGCATTGCTTCAGTGATGTGACATATTTGCTGTGCCTTCTCCCTCCTTATCACTCATGTTTGGAATTGAAAGCTTTGTTGCAATAGTGGGCTATCCTATGAAGAGCTGTGAAATCATATGAGTTTGCAAAAACGTTTGGAGCCACCTTTACAGATGCAGCCTTTCACAGAACATCTGCTAAGGCTGTGGGGGACCTGTGCTGGGTTACTGGGAACGAGGGTGCTGGGGCTGGAGCACCCTTCGTGGTCCACAGTACATTTATGGCTGCTTCTCTGCCATCTCAAATGCTCAGATTTCTTTTCTCAGTCCCTGGCTGCCTCCTGTTCTCCTGCTTTTGCCGTGCTGAGACTCAGCTTTTTCACAAGCCATGGGGCAACTTGCCCATACAGATCAGGCCAAGTACAAAGACTGCTCTT
Organism: Tetrax tetrax; assembly: GCA_009806455.1. NCBI lineage: Eukaryota > Metazoa > Chordata > Aves > Otidiformes > Otididae > Tetrax > Tetrax tetrax. The sequence goes on from WHYT01017948.1 coordinate 366,183, forward strand.
GAAAGTCTTGTCCTGCATCTGCAAAACCTGGCTCTCAAACTAGCATTTGGGTACGGTTGTTCCCAGCATAGGATAACGTACGAAGTCAGGAATTCCAGCATTAGTACTGGGCGTGGATTTGCCACTCTGACTTTTTTCATGGAGAAGATATTCTTGCTTTATTTCCAGAGGCAAACATTTCCAAAGTTGTGAACACAAGAGCTTGCCAAATATTAGCTTTCAAGGTTTTAAGTCACACAGTGTTTACTCGAGTTACCTCTTCTTGAAGTCTGTATAGAGAGTCGTGTTTGCTCAGGCATACTCCTAAAAAGCCCCAAGACGTGGTTCTGGAAGGAGGTATGCAGCAGCAAATGTAAATATTGCTGTCCTTAAACCTGGAAGCCCTCCGAGTAATCGAGAGAAGGAAATAATAATATGGGGAAAAGACTTACAAGATTTGGAGGTGAAGACTACGGAACAGTACCTGGGATGGATAAAATTCAGAAATTTGGTGACGTTGTAAATACAACTTCTCTTGGCCAAGGCTTAGCCCTGCAATCGCAGCTGTGCTCCTCTGTTGCCCTTTGCTGTCACTAAGGCAGCTTTTTCCCATACCCCAGCCTCTGAAGTAGTTGCTGAGAACAGTTTTTAGGGACTTTGCTGGCCAAAGTATGCTGGCCTCTTGCTGTGGGACAGCAGTCAGAAACAAAATATTTGTTGTACTTAGCGAAGTGATTCCCTCCTGCCTCTTGTCAGTTAATTGGTGTCACTTTTCTGAGGGGGTGGTGGAAATGTGAGCTGAATTTCAGGTGCTCTGTGATATGATAAATTGGAGAGGAATTTTCATGAAGGCGTGCCTGAATACAGTGCAAATAAAGAAAAATAATTGGATTAAAGTTCAACCACAATATTTACAAGCCTCTCCACCTGCCCATATATGCAGGTATGCTGAGACCAAATTCACATCGTGAGCTTCCTGCAGCTGAGGCTGGCTTGGCTGAGGAGACTGATGTTTGCCCTTGCCAAGCTACTTTTTCTATGTATCAACAGGTAGCCCATCAAATTTCTGCTTGCTTTCTTCTGTCTCTGCAGATAGCTATTATCAGCCTTCCCACAACAGGGGCAGGATGTAAATATATGGAGCTGAAGCATTTTTATGCCACAGCAGAAAAGCTTGTGCACAGGTTAACGCAGAATATTTACATTTATCGGTGTGTACTGCATCCAATGCTGCGCTGTTGGGATGAGTGGAGGATTGCTGCAGAGCTGGAGGCAGCAGGAACAGCCGTGATCCTGCACCCTGAAGATGGATTTATGGTTTCCCGGTGCCATCTGCTGGCATGGGGCTCGCTTGTGCACTGAGCAGAGAAGCCCTCCAGCTTCTGTCTCCCGTAAGCAGATGCTGCAGCTCCTCATGTCTTTGCAGGTGGTGTAACCCCAAACCACCCTCTCTTGATGATTTCTTGAGCTTTGCAAAGCAAATGCTCCCTGTAGCCAAGCACCTGTGAAACTGCTCTGCTCACGGTCCCTCCTGGAGCTTCTACAGCTGGGTGCCTCGCAGGCATTCCACACCTCCCCTTTTGCCTCCTGTAATCCTGCGTGCTCCGTGGGAGCAGCCACAGATCCAAGGGATCTCCAGCTGGATCCGTTTTTTTGTTGTTGTTGGTTGGGGGTTTTGGGGGTTTTTTTTTGTTTTTTTTTTTCCCTAGCCAACCAGGCCAAATCTCCAAATCCATGTGGTTTTGAGGGAGTGGGTTTGTCTTCAGTAGGATGGTGGTACCAGCAACGCTGCATGAGGGCAAGGTTGAAAAGCTACTGCTAGAAAGCTTTGGGAGCAATGGAAGTTTGATCTTTGTATAAACCCCCGAAACAGCCTGAAAAAAACCCCCAAAATCAATATTCAGGTGGGGGAGGATATAGGGTATCTTGTCCTTTTTCTGTCTTGCAAAAGGGCCCTGTGGGAAGTGAAGATGTGCTGTGATAATAGCATTAGTTGATGATCTTCCTAAGTCTTTGGGGTTGGCACTCTTGATATCTTGGTAGAACTGGTTTTTATGCCTTATATTAGCATCACTGTCTCCAGCATGGCATCTGCTCTGGGAACTAATCTCTGTATCTTCCTCGGATTCCAAGCAAGCACAGCTCAGCTGCTTGTAAGAGCTCTTTGGTGGGTGCCAAAGCAGGATGCCCTGCATCAGCCTGAAGACAGGACCTGTGTCAAAGTGACAGCCTAGCAGCAAAAGTAATGAAATTAACTTTTAAATCTTCCAAGTTTTAGAGGTAATGTTTCATTTCGTGTAAAAACCACAAAAAAAAAAAAAAAAAAAAAAAAAAGGTACTCACAGGTCACGGAGAGGAGAACTTGAGCCCACACTGCTTGATGGAGATGAATCCTAGTGCAGGGAAAGCCTGGTGGGACAGATCCACTTCTAGCAGTGCTCTGTCCTTTTGTGTGCTGATCCTGGAGGAATCAGACCAGCTGGGAGTGACACAAACCTTTCTAGGTACTTTCAATAAATTTTTGTCAAGTTGTAGGTTTTCATGGAAATGAATAATTATGTTTTTAGCATCTCTCTGAGGATGAATTAAAGGCATAGTGGAAATCAGTCTGGTTGGGAGCACATATACTTTCTGTAATTCTGTTAATTTTGTCATTTACAGTTTCAGGGTCCTGTTAGGTTGTGTACTCTCCACACACAGTATGGAACCATCCCCTAACTAATCCTTGAAGTCTGAAGCAATAACAAAAGGACACTTTTGTCACAGATGAGGTGCCAAAGCATGGAGGCAAAGGTTTCCTTTTGTGGCTAAGGATTTATCTGGAGACAACTAAAGGGCTGAATCTCTTTTTTAAGAGCCTGATTCCCTTGGGATGAAGTCTTCAAGCACTTGAATGCTTCTTGCCCAAAACTACACTGGAAATACCCCAGGTGGGGATGGAAGAGCAAATTTTTATCACAGCCCTCTGCCACCACACCAGCCCTGGTCCCAAGACCCACTCACTGCCCCACGGCCTGAGCCGTAACCAACAAATGAAGTCAAGGCTGAAAGGCAACTAATCATTTATTATAAAAGAAAAATAGTGCAACCCAAAATGGATTTTTATCTCCTGGTCCATAAATCTTCACAGTTTCTCCCCTTGTCTAGAAGGATGGGAATTTCTTTACAACCGGGAAAAGATACTGGCTGTGTCTGTAGTGTGCCCAGCGCAGCAGAAGGGAAAAGTCTGCTCGTTATGTGCAGCCATAATTAGTTTAGGCCATTAGTTAAAGGAGGAGCTGTTTGCCAAGCAACCATGAAGCGAGATACGAGGCTCTGGTAGCAGCGAGGAGCAGCACGGGCAGAGCACTCGCACGAAAGAATGTGGTCATACAGGAAAGCGGGGCAAAACACCATGGGGTGTGTGAACTCTGAAGCAACTTTTTTTTTGCCTTCCTTGTAAGTGGATTAAAGGAGAGACAATCTGAATATCTTCCTTAATTATCACCATTTCCTATATATGGAGTAATTTCCTAGTTTAAATAGGAAATAATATAGTGCAATTTGTTTAAATGACTCATCAAGCAGAGTGAGACTGATTCTGCCCACTGTTCTATGCCTGTCCCGTAGGAAGGGGTATCTGAACCTGCAGTCATACAGATGTGCTGTACCCCTAAAGTACAGGCTGTAACCTTTGGCTGTAGCTCTTGCATATCACAACAGGCATGTTTAATACTTTTATTCTCTTGTCTTTTCAAGTTCATCAGAAATGATGCATTACAGTTGAGCTGTATTTATCCTGCAGCTAACAACAGTTGGATGGAATAAAAAGTCTGTTGCCAATTTTAAACCTTTCTTTTTCTCACTAATCATTTATTATAAAAGAAAAATAGTGCAACCTAAAATGGATTTTTGCCTCCTGGTCCATAAATCTTTGCCGTTTCTCTCTGTCTAGAAGGACGAGAGTTTCTTTGCAAGGTGCTATAGATCAAGATTAATGCCTATCTGTGTCCAAGGCTGAACACAAGACCTGGACACTGGCAAAGCCTCTGCATACTCCTTACGATTTTCTGCTGTACTTTGCAAATTACATGTTCTAGCGTGAAATTGATCATTATTTCACTGCAAGTAGCTCTTGAAGGGCTAGTCTGACCATGAAAATAATCCTGGAAGGTTAAGTATTTTAATGGATCCTTCACACAAGGCTTTAAGTTCAGATTTTCAGAGTGCTGGGTGCAGATGTGCTCACCTGACTAGTATGCCTGTGCTTGTCTGCTAATCCCAGGATTCCCCAGAGATAGCTGGCAGGAAGACATGGGCACTGGGGCATGGAAAGAGGCTTGGAAACACCTTCTGAAAGGCTTGTGTTCAAGCAGGGTCTTCACTCATGTGAACAGGAGGAGCACATGGCATGCTGGTGAGATTCATGGCTGATGAGCCCAGCATCCTGTTTCCATGCCCCAGGAAGAAGCCACAGACTTTGTTAAGGATCAGTAAAAAAAAAAAAAAACAAAAACATATATCAGAAGCTTATTCTCCCCTACACAGAAGGGAGGGAAGAAGGCTGATGCATGCCAGCATGTATCGCTTAGTTCCTGAAAAATTACTGGGTACCCAGTCACCATCGTATAGTTTTCTGTGCCCCTCTTGCCTTCCTCATTGTTTTTTCTGGTCACTGCCCACAGCCTGCTCTAAGCTGTGGTATCTGACAAATTGGCCATCAGTAGGCACTCAATGAATATGGTGAAGGTAAGTCAAACTTTCTGTGACTTTTGCTTTCAGAATAATGAGCAGTGGCTGCTTCCCCACCCCCTCCACCTGCACCACCATCCCCTCCCCAGCATCTCCTGAACTTTCTGAGTTTATTTTTTTTTTCATGCACGAATCTAAAATTTAACAATCTTTGCAGCAGCAAAGGTGGTGGTACCTTTCTCTTTGGTCTCTCTGCTTGTACAGCAGAGAGCACAAATGCTCTGGACCCTACCTGATACATTTTCACAAGTGTCACTCTTTTTCTTCCTCTTATATATGTACTCCTAACTTAAATGATAAACCTTTTCTTTCCCTCCCCTTTTGGTGGTCAGACTTTCAGCCTCCTCAGTGCAATGCCAATTTTGGAGTATGAAGGGTTCGAGGGAGCTGGTGATGCACCTCCCTTTCTCCAGGTTCCACCTCAGGTCAGTAAGGCGGTGGTTGGGCTTTTTCCCTGCATATTCCCAGATCCTGTTGTTTGGTGTCGTTCCTGCTTGCACATGTTCTCTGAACTTTTGCTGGCTGTTTGCATAACCAGGAGTGTATTTCCTGGCTGGCATAGGGCCCCGGGATCTGTTTATTAGCTGTAGTCTTGGATGGGGGTGAGTTGGTATTCAAAGCTGTAGGCTCGTGCTCTGCAAAGTCTCCCAGGGTTTTAACTCCTAGTCTCAAAAAAAGTCAGCTTGTGACTTGATTTAATGTCTGCCCTGTCTCCCACACCAAATATCAGTGTACTGGGAGCTTATGCAAATATAAGATTCCCAGATTTGATCCTGGTGATCTGGGGG
>WHYT01017948.1:371700-387813 GCA_009806455.1 Tetrax tetrax
AAAAAAAAAAAAAAAAAAAAAAAAAAAAAAACAACCAAAAAACCACCAGGCAAACTCCATACACCTCACTTCTTTGACTTCAATCAAAACTTCAAGGTTTTGATTGCCCTGAGCTTCCCTTGTTTCTGCCTGCGGGGAACTTGCCCCAGTTAACCACAAATAAAGTAGAGTTTCTGACACTCAAATTGTAGTATGTCAGGAGTGGGTAGCGGCAAGACCCAGCTGGAATCTGTATTAGCATGTCTGCAGATATGAATCTGGGGTTTGAAATTCAGATGTCATGAGGATGAATGAAGAGGAGAAATTGCTAATCAAATTCTCCAGGACTGCAGTGCAATAAACCAGGGTAACTTGATGGAAAATGTAATCAAGCCTTCTAGTCTGTTTTCCAGCTATATTTAGGCTCTGATTTTTCAGTCTTTATGCCTCCCTCTCCACATGGGCTGTAAAGGGAAGGAGGATCAATGAAGTAATTTAGTTTTACCAAGCAAGTCTAGTAACCGTGTTGGACATAACTTCCAGGGCCCTCTTCCTCTTACCAGGGGGAAATATTGTAAAGAAATTCTCCATCTTCAGACCACTACTGGTATAGATAATACCAAAGCAGAGGCATAATGTTAGAGTAGAAAGGGATTTTTTTTTTTTTCTCCCCACTAATTGGTCAATAAGAGGTTAAATTTGAGAGGAGTTTTCTATTTTGCACATATATAAACAAATTTTTCTGAGTTCAACACCTGATTTTGTGCTGGGGAAAATCGGTACTTGTGTCCAGTGTTACATTTATTAAAATGATGCAATTAAATGAAGATTATTTATCAGTAAAAGTGTTCATAGACCCTAAATTACAGTGGACTTCATGTATTTTTTTTTTAATTGAGATGACAAAAAAATTGTCCTCCCATTATTGGATAGGGGTGTCCCCTTGCTTACAAACTCTTACTAATTACAGGAATCTCAGATATTCTGTCATCCCTGTGGGGTAAAAGGAGCTGAGCAAGTTCATAGTGGAGCTATGGTGTTGGCTTTCTACAAAGTGGTTTGTAGACTGAAAGTGGTTTTCTCTGAATAGTGCAGTGTGAAAACACAGCGGTAGCTGACATACTGCCTGCATTTTGAATTTGAGCCACTATTTAACCCTGAAAAAGGTAACGATCAAGAATTTTGGGTTCTGTAGTATTTCAGGCACATCTCTTTCAAGGTTTAAACACTGGCAGAACTGCACGGAATTGATGCTTTAGGGCTTAAAAGCTCTCTGCAAATTAAGCTTTACCTTCTTTCTCCTTTCTTCCTAAAATATGCTTGCAGGTTGCATGCAAAGCATTGTTTTGACATGAACAGCCCGATTGTAACAGTAAGCTTTAGCTTTCAGGGAAAATGATAAACTGCCCGCAAGCTGTGTGCATTAATGGAACAAAATTGCATTAAGACAAACTTTTTAGGTTCCCTCTTGGAGGCAATTTGTAACCTTAAGACGTACAAGGATGTGTATGTAGGCATCCGAGGTCTTGCAACCAGCGATATAGGGATGTTGTCAATTCTTCTAAGCCATGCAATAAAAAAATATGGAGTAAATATTTGAGTAAGTGATCAGACCTTGCAGTGGGTATCCTCGTCAGAAGCTGTTTAACAGGCAGGATTAAATGAGGGAGCATCATATCCATATGAAAGGATTTCAAGCCTCAGCTTGTTTCCTAAACACACAGGAGCTGACACCACAGAAGCCAGGATAAGGAATGCATCTCTCACATAAGACCATATGCTCAGATATTGGGTCTCCAAAGAGGTTTGCCTTACCAGAGCAGCAAAACAGTGGTCAGTGGGGCTGGTGGAAGTGCTCCTGTAGTTTGCTCTGCGTTGGCCTGTCAGGTACAGATGCCCATTTCAGACTGCTTTAAATCGTAGGAAGGAAGAGGGGCAAGTTCTTTTCACCCTAAATTTGGGGTATTTGAAATGGCACCTTACACACATTTCTCTTACACAACAGCTGATGAGCTCTGGGGGAGCTTGACAGAGCTGGAAGGATGCTCCAGTTGCTTACAGCTGTATAAAATGTACAGGTTTGCTTTGCTATTAAAGAAGAAGCAAAAGTTCAGAAGTCAAATGGAAGCAGTTGCCCTTAGAAACTCTCACATTGCCTGCTTTTACTGCCTGCAATTTTCTGCAGCTCTGTTGACCACACGTATGCCCCTAGGACCTGGGAACTGGATGGCTTTGAGATGCTGTCCTTTGCTTCATGCTGTCCCTCTGCAGTCATCTGTGAACTGCTGAGTGACTGCTTCTCAGATACATCATGAAGGTCTGGTTACATTGAGTCTGAGTTCACAGGGGGAGACGCCTTGATGCCAGAGCCAAAATGCGATCTGGAAGAAGCTTCTATGTGTTTCCATGCATCTATGCTAATATTCACTGTAAAGAGACATTGACAGCTTCTGCATTTCATGTTTTCATTTTGCCTCTACGCTGTTTTGCACTCAACTAATTTGGTTTTTGGGCTTGCCCAAAATTTTCGTGTGGCTTACCCCAGAGATGGCTACACTTGGTGGTGGAAGAGGGTTTACCTGTATCTGAATTACAAAAATGCTGAACTGTTTAGTGGATACAAAATTGGAAGTGCTACAGGAAGACAATGAGGACTCTTATTTAACATCTATACTGCAGTGTGCAGATGAGACTTTTTTTTTTGTGTGTGTGTGTGCATTTTGAGCCACTGTGACCTGTGGAGATGAGCGCTGCAGAAAACCGTTCCTTGGGGGTACAGATATCTTCTGTCAATATCAGACTTTGCTTTATTCTCACCAGAAGACTCATGCTCAAGCCCTAATTTCTCAGTTTTCCCCTCAGACAAATTTATACTTCTTTTGTATTTTCTCATTTTGCCTGCGAATAAGCTACAAAAATTACTTGTATAAGAAAATATAGGGGCTGGAGTCTGTGATCATAGCTATGGAGTCGTGTGACAGCTTATAGCATCTTAAATTAAGGTCTTTGCTCTCAATGGCCACAGAGTGGCAGCAAAAACCAAACCGGTTTCCCCATCCTAAATCAGTGTGGTTGGTGGGAGGAGGAACGAAACCGTGGCTGTACAAGATCGAGCTGGTGCTGACAAGGTATGGAAATGCGTATTAAAAAAAAAAAAAAAAAAAAAAAAAAAGAAACATATATCAAAGCTTATTTTCTCCCCTACACAGAAGGGAGGGAAGAAGGCTGATGCATGCCAGCATGTATCGCTTAGTTCCTGAAAAATTACTGGGTACCCAGTCACCATCGCATAGTTTTCTGTGCCCCTCTTGCCTTCCTCATTGTTTTTTCTGGTCGCTGCCCACAGCCTGCTCTAAGCTGTGGTATCTGACAAATTGGCCATCAGTAGGCACTCAATGAATATGGTGAAGGTAAGTCAAACTTTCTGTGACTTTTGCTTTCAGAATAATGAGCAGTGGCTGCTTCCCCACCCCCTCCACCTGCACCACCATCCCCTCCCGAGCATCTCCTGAACTTTCTGATTTTTTTTTTTTTTTTCATGCACGAATCTAAAATTTAACAATCTTTGCAGCAGCAAAGGTGGTGGTACCTTTCTCTTTGGTCCATTTCTATGTTTTAGACATCTTTGTTCTCTTTTATCCAGCTGCTTGCATGTGATGCCTTTTTTTCTGGAGAAAGGAATTAGAGATAAACCTTACAGCCATATTCCTAAGCAAGCCTGATGAATCCTCTGACCAGCCTCTTGCTGTTTTTGGGGAGGTACAAATGCTTGTACTGCAGAGAGCACAAATGCTCTGGACCCTACCTGATACATTTTCACGAGTGTCACTGTTTTTCTTCCTCTTATATATGTACTCCTAACTTAAATGATAAACCTTTTCTTTCCCTCCCCTTTTGGTGGTCAGACTTTCAGCCTCCTCAGTGCAATGCCAATTTTGGAGTATGAAGGGTTCGAGGGAGCTGGTGATGCACCTCCCTTTCTCCAGGTTCCACCTCAGGTCAGTAAGGCGGTGGTTGGGCTTTTTCCCTGCATATTCCCAGATCCTGTTGTTTGGTGTCATTCCTGCTTGCACATGTTCTCTGAACTTTTGCTGGCTGTTTGCATAACCAGGAGTGTATTTCCTGGCTGGCATAGGGCCCCGGGATCTGTTTATTAGCTGTAGTCTTGGATGGGGGTGAGTTGGTATTCAAAGCTGTAGGCTCGTGCTCTGCAAAGTCTCCCAGGGTTTTAACTCCTAGTCTCAAAAAAAGTCAGCTTGTGACTTGATTTAATGTCTGCCCTGTCTCCCACACCAAATATCAGTGTACTGGGAGCTTATGCAAATATAAGATTCCCAGATTTGATCCTGGTGATCTGGGGGAAGAGACTGGTATCACGTTGCCTAGTGCAGTTTCTCTCAACCATGTCTAAACGATATCCACCTTCTCACCATGCAGCTGTAAACTATGGCTGTCTTGAAAGACAGGTTTGCAGGATATGGGATCACTTATGGAGTCTGAACACTAATGATGCCTTAGCTCCACTTTGAGGTCAAGCTTTTGATATTTCCATATTTCCATTTGTTAGCACGGTTTACCTCCTTATCTGATTTCCAGGTTCAGTGTGGATTTCTTGCAAACTGCAATTCTCCCTCTCAAGTAATCTATCCATTGAGGGTCAACTGATCATCTTTAGTGTCTCAGGCAAGTCAGAAGACAGTATTTCTTCGCTTTTCCCTCTTACGCTTGATATTTATTTTGTTGACACTAAATGGCCGTTCAATACCACAGATGCACAATTGCATTTCCTCATCCACTGTACTTTTTGTCTCTTCTGTTGTCAGACCTTCTCCCTCTGTTTTTTGGACCTTCCAGCTCATCTGAAGCTAAAAACTGCAGCCAAAGCACAAGGGAGGATTGTTTGCTTGGTGCTGAGACCAGGACAGCCTAAGTCCATTTGCTTGATGCACGCTGGCCATCTCCCAGCAAACCACAGACACAAATCTGCCAAAAAAGTAGAGTTACCCAGAAACTAGTCCATGCCAAGGGCTTTAAAGCCAGCAGATGCTCCACATGTGTTTCTATTTAGCTTGCTCATGTAAGAGAGGTGCTGCTTTCCTGAAGCTTAGTGGTAAAGAAAGTGAAAGAAATCACAGGATGCTAATTAGTACAGGTTAACAAACTTTTATGATCTTATTTAATCAGGTATAGAGTAATTCCTATTTAAGACAAACAAGGGAAGAATCTCGGCTTTCTTTTCGATAACAGCAGCTATTTTCCTGCAGAGTTCAGATGCTCTGATTATCTAAACCAGAAAAACTGTTAACAGTAGAAATGTGTATTGGACACATCCGCTTGCTGCTCATATGCGCAACAGAATCCATGGTCTTCTACAGCCAGAAGAAATTAATATGCTATAACAAGACTATGATGTGGTGTTTTCCTGTCAGTAAGAAGCAAAGGAAAAAAAAAAATATTCATTTCAGAGGGAGGAGAAGGAGAGACTTCCATCAATTCTGTCTTGTATTGCCAACACTGGAGGGAAATATTTCATGCTTTTTTATAACTTTACTAAATCATACGGGAACATCAGACTCTGAATAAAGCATAGCATGGAGGAAAAGAATGACTCAAGAGGCAATCTGTCTTACTGAAAGCACAGTTAAACTGTGTGTATGTACGATTCCTGAAACTGTTTTCCCTGCTCTTAAGGTTTATCCTTGAGGTCCCTGAATTACTACAGCTATTGGAGGAAATGAATGTTGTAGTCTGTACAGGATGTTTGTAATGCTTCTACTAGTATAAAAATAACTCTCCCAGTTTCAATTAAATTGAGTCCTCATAATTTTGGATTTGTGTAATAAAATTCAGGAATTTCCTAAAGATACTGTCTATTTAACTACCTGTGTTCTAAACAAGATTCTCAATGTACATCACTGCTTTATCAGCTGTTTAGAAGTGATAGACTTGTAAAGAAGCAGCATTTTCCTTAGCAGTTACTGTTGTATTTGTGAAAATTAGTGAAATTGTGAAAAGCGTCACTTTTAGATTAGGCTTCATTCCTTGTTCATGGTTTCTTCTTAGGTTTTGAGGTTCCAGACTTTTAAAGGGAGGTTATTTCCTTCTAAAATATGACATTTTGATCCTTTAAAAAAAAAAAAAAAAAAAGCTAGATTTAATTTTTCTGTAAAAAATGTAGTACTAAATTTGATACCCATGCAAATTTTCACTTTTTCTTCTAAAAATACAAAAGGTAGTTGTGGTGGGAAAGAATGTAATTGTTTAGCAAAATTACTGCCAAGTGCAGTGAGAGGGGAGGAAGATACCTGTTGGGTGCCTGAGTATAGGATTAGAGGGAATGGGAGGGTAACTTGAAGGCATCTTACAAATAACTAAATTGAGCTGCATCAATATGAAAAAGAACTGTAATGTATTACAGAAACTCACCTTGTGCTGTCTCAGACCAAGGAGCAGCAGAGCCATCTGTTCCTGCTTGTCCCCACAGCCCTGTGCCCTGCACCAGGGCATGGGATGGTAGGAGTGGTGTTCTTTCCCTTTTTCAAGGTGGACTAGGTAAGTGTTGGGATGCTCATTTCAGTTCTGCTGCTTTGAGTAGCCTTGCTTTTTCCATCAGGATTGTATCTCAGTCTTGGCTTTTTTTTCCTCCCCATGTAGTTCTGGAATACCCTGGAGTATTGGCCACAGGCAAAGAAACAGCGCAAGGTGAGCCAGGCTTGGAATGAAAAATAATTCAGGTATTGACTGGAGAATATTGCCTTTTGGGGGGTTGCTATGTTTGGTGCCAATATTGGCACGGACCTTTAGAGTCTTTTCTTTATTCTAATGTGGTACAAGGGTCTCCTTTCAGAGACTATGGCATTTTTACAAAGCTACAATCTTCCTGTAAAAGCAATCTAGAAGAAGATAGAATATTCTTGATGCTCTTATCTGATATTTTCCTGAGGGATCCTATTTTCTGTAACTTCTGGTCTCCTATGAAATAGATCTAGATTGGTCCTAAAGTAGCATGAGGGTGTTTTGTGGAATCTAGAATAGCAAGTAAGCATTGTGGACATCCCTCTGGATTCAACTGTAGTAGGGTTGCCTGTAACTACAAAGCTGGGTCATGATGGTGTACCTTCTTCCCTAAACTAAATGTTAAGATTTTTACTGGTGGAGGAGGAGAACAACTTGTATTTTTCCAGAAAACAAATACCTGTTTCCTTCACCTATTCCCTTTCTCCCATGGTCCCCTATCTAGCTTTCCAGGTTACTTGCATGTTTTCAAGGTCAGAGTCTGGAAGGATTCCAAGGGTGCTCCACTTAGACACCATTGTAACTATAATTTCATACTTGGCCTTCAGCAGAATTGAGTGCCTCATCTCTTGGAAAGGAATATGCATAGGCAAACAAATAAAAGCACTTACCAGCTGGTGGCTGGTGAATTATACTGTTTGAAGTTCAAGGATATTGAGAATAGTACTTGCTTGATTGGCATTTATGTGGATGTTTGACTGGCGGCATTTGACCCTTTCTAGCACTGTATTCAGACATATACACTAGTGTAGTTTCTGTCTTGCCATGTGAAAAGGATGTTTAAGTTCTCATGAACTTTCCTTGTTCCCTCTTGGTCTCTTCTCTTCTTGCCAGTAAATGGTCTAGGTTGGTTCTTGATCTCCCAGAATTGCTCTCTTTAGTTCTCTTCTGGTAAAACAGAGGTGGAGGCAACCTCTAGCAGCAGCTGGCTGCCAAAAATGCCTTGACTGCAGTGCAATGCCAGCAAGGAGGAGATATGGTGGGATTTGCCTGTGTTCTGTCAGTTCTTAACCTCTCGTGTCACTGCTGGACAACTCTCCTTCTTTTTGTGTATCCCCTCTATCCTCCTCCTCCTCTCCCGTCACCCAGGAAGTGGCTTTAAAAATTGTACGTGAGGGTTAAAAGGAAAGCAAGAATGCTTTGGTCTTATTGTCCTGTCTAAGAGGTGTCATGTCACAACTTCCTTCACCAGCTGCATCATCACAGCTTGCAAAATGGAAATGCTGGCTGTGTCGAAAGTAGGTTTTAAAAGTTAACATACGGGAAAACTTTTACCAAGAACCATGGGAGATTTGGAGCTCTGGTTTCTACTGAACTAGGAAAACAATGGAATCACCTTCAGTTGTCTCCAGGATTTAGCAAAAATAAGATTCTGGTGCTAAGGCTGCACTGCAATAGCCTGTATTGCAGGGAGTTAGTATGGTTTATAAAGCAAACAGTACAACTGCACACTTGTACTAGGGTATTGAAACTCCTGTAGTTTGTCCTCTATATGGCCATGGAGTGAGTTGAGAATTTGCACTTGCCTAAGCAGCAGCACAGCCGTTGTGAGGGGATTACTTGCAAATTTTTCTTACCAAATTTGGAAAATGTTTAGGTACCTACAAAGGTTCAGAGGAGTCAAGGAGCAAGTATGTTTCTTCAGTGGTAAAAATTCTGGTTTTGGAAGAACAAAATCTCTTCTTCTAATTTGGCTGTCTATTCATACTTGGATACTAAATTATTTGCATCAATTTAAGATTCATAAAGAAAATGAACAACAAGAATCTTTAGTGATACAAAATGTTGGAACATCTTGCCGTGTGATTTATAGAAATGCCATAAAAGTGCATGTATTCTGCTAAGGATTAGAAAGCCCTTTAAAACACCCACGCTCAACAGGTGGTTTTTGTCTTCCTGTTTTCTTTTGCTGTATCCTAGCTCTGGATATCAAGGATGGTAAGTGTACAGACCCAAGAACATGTTTCGGTAATTCTGCACCATAACCTTTTATTCATATCCCTATGCAAAGCAGAATATGCTTTTATTCCCAATTTATCGATGCTTGCATATCTCTTATCAGCAGTACTGAAGCCGGATGTATAAAGCACCTGGCTGTCATCTCCGGCTGCTACCTGGAAACATCGCGCTCAACTTGTAGTGCTCTTTCACCCACCTAGTCCTTAGGTAAATGGTTTATATTAAAAACCTTAACAGTAACCTGTTGAGTTTATCAGGAAGGGGAGGGGAAAAGCAAGCTTGAAATACTTTTATGTATACATATTCATTTTATATCAGCCTCAAACTGCTGAGGGCAAGGATTAGGCATTTTTTTAAAGGCTGCAGTACCATAAATCTCTAGCCTGGCACTGGTAGTTTATAGGGGCTGAGTGGCTGTGGTGATCCTCCATAAACAACTCAGACGTGTGGAAGATGAATTTTAATGAGCACTCGCAAAGCTAAGTGCTACCTCTCGCTTCTACACCTCAAATTCACCCATTTTTTATTTTTATGTTGTAGCAGAGGCTGCTCTGCGCTTTTTTCCCTAATTATCTGCACTCAAGCTGGATTCTGTCAAACCCAGAGGGAAGGGAACATAGCTGTGTACACAGAGGTGGGGTTTTCACCTGGCCTCGCTTAAGCAAGGGTTTAAGCTCTCAGCCAAAACACCTGGGCTTTTAAAGAGGAGGGATTAGCATCTTGTGTTCAGGGATTGTTTCATTTACTTTTGCCTGTGCTAAAGGCTTTTGTGTTTCACATCCTGTCTGCAAAAAGTTCAACCTTGTTCTAGGAAAGGCTCCAAAGTAAATTGGAGCAGCCTTGGGGGCTGCTTTAAATCATAGCTGTTCACCTTTTCACAGAGAAAACTCCTTGCTTTGCATCACTGGTAGGTTTTCCTAGATTGGCAAATCATCATATCTGCTCTACAATAAGCAAAGAGAATAAGAAAGGGAGCCCACTAGCTTTGCTGGGAAACAGGCATTCACCAGTTACTGTAATTCAGCATTACTATTTATACTTTGAAGCATGTAAACTGACAAAGTAGGAAAAACAGCTAGAAAAATTGCTCCTGGGTATTGTGCTTTCAGATGCAACCTTAACCATTCCTGAAGCTGCTGACAATTTCCCTGAACTTCCAGAATTGTGCAACAAGACCCTACGCATTCTCTGGGGTTTCCACTTTCCTCGGCTCTGACAAATATTGGTCCCTGCCAGAGGCAGAGCAGGGAAATTGATGCATCAGTGGAATGATCCATTTCCAACAAATCCATAGTTACAAAAATAGGTAGTTATTCTTATCATTTCCTTGTCCTGACACAATTTCCTGCCCTCCTGTTAGGCTGTTCAAGATCGCCTGGATGACAGATCTGCTTTGAAGACTGTCAAACCCCTCTGCAAAGTGTCTCTCCTGTTAGGAATCGCTGTCTTGAAGAACAATGGCTGGGAGCGGGGTGAGGGGCCCTGCCAATGTCAACAGCCTTTGATCGAGGTTGGCGTGAATCCAGCCAGAGTCTGCTGTGGGCATTGCTTGTTTTTAACACTTCTGATCGTATCGCACCAAGGTATAGAAATTGTGCTTTGCTTGATGGGTTTTATTATATCTTCTACAGATCTGGTGATCTCCAGCCTTCTTGGAGCAGCTCAGAACAGGAGAGAGACATGGGGACCACAGAGATGTGTCGACACGAGCTAGTTAGGACATGACTGCAGCAGGCAACGGAGGAAGGTGAGCTCGTTTAACAGAGTTCTGCTTGTGCAGTTTATTTTGACAGAAGAGAATTAATGAGTACTCCCAGCTGCAGCTCTGCTGACAGATCTGTATGTGATAGTCTGGCACGGGGTTGTGGTGAGCAGATGGAGTTGGTAACCTCTTGGCAAGTACAGCTGTCCTTGGCTCTGGAAGCATGAATAGCCTTTAACGCTTCCATCAAAACCGTTAGGGATCCCTCCACTAATGGCTCTAAGGGTGTACTTGACAGTCGGCCTGGCTTTGCAGACTGGTCACCTTCAGCTTGTCATCATCAAACCTTGGTAAGATTAGTTACAGTAGTTCTCAGCTCCCCTTTGGTAATTTCTTGGACTTAAATATTAAAAATTGAAATTAGAAGACTGAAGAGTCCACAGGTCAGTATTTTTTCAGAACTAAGTATTTCTATTTGCTTATGGGATAACGTTTGGAGAGCATCACTAAGTGAGGCTCTAAATAGGCTTGTGGCTATGTCTACATGTAAACACTTGTTCTGGTCCAGGACCCTTAATATTGCATGGTTCATTCAACATCCAGAAGTATGTGCAAGACTAATATTCTCCAGAGTCATCAATTCTAGTTAGTCTGACTAAACAATGTACTGGAAATATGTATTATTAACATGGATGGAGTCTGCTGTGCTCCCAGTTTGAGTTTGCATTTAGGCTTAACGAAATTTTATACTACAGTGAAGTGATAAGTACTGTAATAGGAAAACATTAATAGTAGCAGAAACAAAACCAAGTAGCTAATTTTCCTCATGCAAGTAAATTTTGAGGAATGTAAAGCCTGCTTCTTAGCTATCAATTATTAATAAACTTTTCATGTGTAACATTAGCAATCTCAGATCACAAGTTTTGAGCAAATGCCAGTTCCCACAGAGGTGGTGCGAGGGAGGAGAATACTCTTGAATGTGTACTTTTCTGAAAATAGACATGAAGGAAAAAATGTGTTACTTACTAGAGTCTGGAACAGAGTACAACTCCTAAATTCCTATCCCTGTTCTCTAGATCCAGGGCTTGTCTGGAGCACGCTGTATTACTCTTCTAGTTTGTTTTTGCATGTTCTTCCCATGAAGTTCATATTATGAGAAAGTGGAGATAATGTACACCAATAATCTGCTTTTAATAACTCCGTACCTGAAGGAATGGGAAAAGGATATTAGGGGAAATCTTAGAAAAATGTTGAAAGACTATTTTTTTCATTGTTACAACCCTGTTTTTCTTACTTGTATCGTTCAGAACCTTTATAACTTGTGGTTTCTGTTGCTGGAGTTTGTCTTCAAACACTTTAAAAGAACAGAAAGGGAAGAATATGAAGAAAAGCATGGCTCCAAAAAGCAAAGATCCTCTGATTTCACTAGGTGTGTTCAAACTGGTGATATTTCTCAGTGCCATAGGTTACAGCAGAAGTCAATTTTAAGATTTAAAGAGAAGTTAGCTAGTCAAGAGACTGCTGTGGGTTAAAAAAAAAAGTTAAAATCTTAACATGTCACTTACCAGAGCCCCCGGTATCCTCTATTTGTCACAATGCAATTAATAGTGTCAGTGGTATGTTTTAAGCTGTAGTTGCCTTTTGGCTTAATGTTTAAAGCTGACAGAGCAACAAGCAATATCTGCAAAGCAGTTTAGCCAGGGATCAAAGCAAAAGTGGGTTGAATATGGGAGGTGCAAACTCTGTCTCTGGGTTCCTCCAGTGTTTGGAGCTCAGCAGGAGCTTCCTCTTCCCATTGCAAGATCTCACCATTGCCTGAAGCAGCTACTGAACAGCAAAAAGGGACAGGGAAGTAGCAAGGGCACCAGCCTCACTGATTTCAAGGACCAAATGCCTCACTGCAGCTCCAGTAAGGGCACAAGTTTGTGAGCTGAAAACTCCAGGGACACTACTTTCAATAAGTACAAGAGAAAACCCAAACCAAAATAAGTCACTCATCTTTTCCTTCCCTACCAATCACTTTGGTGTTACTGGAAGGATCAAAATTTCATATTCTGTTCCAGACTGTCACTGGTTTCCTATCTAACCTTGAGCCAACCATAAAACAAAAACTTAACTGGTGTTAGTCATTTTTATGACAATACTTCTGAGATGTATGAGGATGAATTGATTAATGTTGGTAAATTCCTTGAGGATTCTTGGATACAATTCCTTATTCAACTCCCTGAGTACATTTTTGTTCTAGAAGTTGTCAGCTGCTCTCAGGAGCATGTAGATCCACTGCACAACTCTGCACTACTTTTGGGATGAATCAGAAGCTGAATTTTCAAATGTTCTTGAAGTTCATTGTTTGCTCAAGAAACAGTCCTCTGCGTTGCTGCTCAATGAATTGTCAGGAAAATTACTACGTAGATACTAAATTTAAAGATCTGTCACAAAACTCAGCCTGCTTAAATAGTATTTAAAAAGCTATTAATATATCCTGAGTGGTTGAAACAATTGTCCCTCTCACATCTTCATTCTTTCTTACCAGGTACAGTTGATCAAAATGTAGTCAGCACTGAATGGCTTGAAATGGTTGAGTTGCAGACAAACATGGGCATGTGATTCAAAAAGAGTGGAGAGGAAATGTGAGGTTGCGATGGTTTCATTTCTTTGAAGTTTAAGCTCAGGTTTCCCCATGTGGCATTTCCGCTGTTCAGACTGGTAGGTGACATTTCAGAGCAGAGAATGTAGCCCTAAAAAATGTAGAACACATTTAGCCTACAAGCTGAATCACAACAATGTGAAGTGGGATAAAAATACATATTTTTTTTTTTCAGGGTAACCTGCTGGAATTGAAAGTGAGTAGTCAAACCATATCTAATTATCATAATTCATGTCTTAATCCCAGACTACTGACATGCTTAAGTTTCCTAAAGTCTTTAGTACATTTACTTGTGTAGTTGCACAGAATGACTTAAACCTTTCAGCTAGCTTGGTTTGCATTCTGGGAATGGCTTAATGCTCACAGACCTGGAGACCAAGCACGCCCTTGGTCCTGCTCCAAATTCTGCCTGTAAACCAGGTGTTCAGCTGCAAGGAAAATGAGTTGCATCTTAGAGGCTTGTAATTCTCTTTTTTTTGAGGTCATCAGGACTCCTAGGACCCAATTGTCTGACTTTAGAATAAAAGTAATAAAACACAGAATTTAATTCTTGCACGAGATTTCACCTCGGGTTTTGGAAAAGCCTTTATCAGTTGCATACCTGAGGGGCTGTGCCCTAGGCCAACAAATGTCAAAAGCAATCTATGAAGCAAACTTCTGTAAATGAGTCAGTAAAGTTGGTGGTGAATAGGTGGGTGCAAACAGAACTGCTCAGAATCATGGTAAGGGGATCTTTAAAGCATCTGGTGGTGTTTCCAGTGAACTGTAGGTGAGACAGGAGAAGGAATCACTCAAATGCTTTTTATTTGACTGCACTCCAAAGCCTTCTGTTACTAGATAGAACATCTGTGAGGTCAGGAGAAAGGGCGTGTTAATACAAATGGAAGGAGTGTTTTCTTTTGTGATCTGATCTCCTTCTGCCCCTGCACCCTCAAGTCTCTTCCTTGCAACCCTGAAAGATGTGCTGCTGGAAACAGGCTAGGCAGCAGGGTGGGCTGGATACCCCTGCCTCACTTGCTGCAACTCCAAAGGGCTGCAGCTGAGCCTGTGAATAGGAATGCGGGCAGCTAAAAAGCAATATCTTAACATTGGCTAGGTTTTGATTAAGGCTGATGAGGTCATTTTTTTCTTTCAGCAGTCAGACTAGAGGCGAAAAAAAAGTCGGAGTAAGGGAGAAAAGTTGTATTTTATTTTCTTTGCTGAGAAGTTATTTTATTTTCTTTGTTGAGAAAAGAGTTTTTGTCCTTATGAGAAAGTGAGACATTCAGATAAAAGATGACTAGAATGTGGTAATGCCAGCTGTGGTTGTCAATTATGTATTTTTTCTCTTTTCTTTCCTCAAAAGAATTGATAAAGCCATCTTTAATAAAATCTAGAAGAAAAAAACATTTTGTGCATGGGAAGGTGAAGAGTGGCTCCCAGTGACTATTCCACACAGCTGCCTGGAAAGTAATAAGGAATCTTTAGATATACACACTTTCATTTCTCCTATTGAAATGCTTTTGTTTGCTGTGTTTTTAGCTCTGCATTTGCTTTTTGATGGTGTGTTTTACTGTGGGATTTAACTCGTGCTTAGCTCTAAGTCCTACACTTAATGAGTTAATGTTATAATAAGGAATATCTTGGCTTTTGATGGCTTCCGAGTGCACTGGATACCTTCAGAAGATAATCTGAGGTTGGCTTCTCTCATGTTTTATGTTGATACTTTGCTGGCTTCACTAGGGTTTTGGTGATATTTCCAAAGTGTCATGTCCCCTTCTCCCTCCTCTCCAGGCAGCCAGTGATGGAAAGTTATTCCCCAGAGGATCTGCCCAGTATCGTTCTCCCTTTCCTTTCTTGGTCAGCAAAGAGCCTTGACGTTTCCAGGATAGCCATGAAAAACCTTGACATTCGGCATGCTGTAGCCTCAGAGCAGCCCACCACAGCCCTCGCAGTGCCTCTCACCGCATTTGGGCTAATTTCTCCCATCACTTCTCTTTCATTTACCTAGCGAGGATTTTCTTTGCGACTCCACTTCAGAAAGTGTGAGGCACGCTCTCACTTCTGACAGAAGTCAGTGCAGGGCAGGGGAAGTTTACTCAGCTGAGAAATACCTCCAGGAAGCCATCAAATTGGAGATTTGACCATAGCACATGATATCTCTTCATTTTATAGGGCTTTTTCAGACATACTATACCCATATAGTGTAGTAAGCTACAGGAATTGTTAAAGGCCATTTTTTAGAGTAAGTGAAGTAAGCACTAGCATTTGATAAAAAAAAAAGAAGAGTTAATGTGAATGCCAGTAAACAGATGGATTTTTTTTCAAACATAATGATAGGACAAGTTCTCAATAATTCTGGGTTTTTGCCTACTTGCTATAATTGGGTGGTCTAGGAAAAAAAAAAAAAAAAACAAACCCCAAAACTTTTAGATTACTATGAATGTATCAAACAGAGGAAAGAGGACCGTGAATAGATCAGACAAGGAAAGCATCTACAGGGCCTGAAGAGTAGTAATGAGTCACCACATCCACTGGTCTTCACAGGAATTAGAAACCAGATGTGACTGCTGATGCTGAGTATCTCTTTGTAGTGACACGACTTCAGCGAAGAAGCAAAACCAATACTGCTGTAGAACAATTTTTTTATTTTTTTTTTTTTTCCAGCTCTGGTGGCACCTGCTTAACAGTCTTTTATTCTGGTCCCATTATTATACTATTTTTCCAACGTAGCATGCAGTGAACGTGCACTGCTTTCCTACCTGTTGCGTATGCACTGTTGGAGGACAAATATAAGCAGTTACATGATGTCCAAGAGAAGAAAATTTCTCAAGCTAATCTCTTTAAGATTCCATATTTGGTTAGTCTTGTAATAATTAATTGATTTATCTTTTTATTGCCACTAACTCACGGCAAGCTCTTCTCACTTTAGTAGATACTGGATTAGTTGATTAGAATTTAATTTTTGTATCCCTATCTTCCTCCTGTTGCATTCAAGGAGGAAGAGACACATGCTATTTTTTTTTTTTTTTTTTTTTTTTTTTTTTTTCCT
>WHYT01017948.1:389485-407154 GCA_009806455.1 Tetrax tetrax
CCTTTTTTTTTTTTTTTCCCCCCCTGGAGACTGAGTGGGCTTTGCCAGGTTTGCGCCAGCCGCATCGCTCTCGTTCGCACTTTGCCAGGTACCCGAGAGAACTTTGCAGCAAGAGGCTCGAGGTTACTCTGCGCTTTGCTTCGCTGTGTGTTGCTTTGCTGGTGCTGCATGAGATACTTGGCCCTTGTGTGCATATATTTTATTATTATTATTATCTGCATGAGAAAATGATCTCCTTTCCCAGCCAGTTTTCACTGAACTGATTCATTGCTTACTGAAATTGAGCTGGCTGGTTATTGACTTTAGCTAAAAAAAAAAAAATAAACTACTTAATAATAAAATAATCTGCGGAATAAAAACAAACAAACAAACCCTCAAACAAAAACATTCACACAAGCACATCAATGTAGCAAAGTTGTTTTAAGAGTACCTTTAAGGGAAATTCAAATAGTAAGGTGTAGTTCCTTACAAGCACATGAACAGATAATTTTAATAAGAAATAGTCTCATTTTTCAGTGATGTTAGCATAGCATGATATGGCAACAGGTAAGAAAGCAGTTGGTGCCCTTAGTTTTATGACAGACAGTTGCTCAAAGCACACTGGAAGCTGAATTACTACCACGTGGCACTGAGAAAATAGAAATTCTCACTGGATATTTTTGTATTAACTTTTTGTGATTAACCTGTAGAATTTGTCATGTACTTTGGAGTTATTTTGATTCACTCGCAGAAGATGAGACTGTTGAGTGGGTAGATTTAGCTGTCAAAATGAATGTGTGTATTTGAGTAATAATCTTATTTGTCTGATTTCTTGCTGCTGTTCAATACCATTATAAAATAGCTTATCGTAAAGCAAATAGACTTCCATATGATGTAGTTTGAAGATGCATTCAGTATGTGTCGTTTCACTTTGCAGTAGCTGTGGGAAGAGCAATTTGAAGAAAACAGTGCAGAGAGGAAATTTTCATTTTATTTCTTAAAAAATGTTGACACTTTTCCTATTTTTTGTAGAGATGGTGAATTCTGTGCTGTTAGAAATGTTTAACTTTGATTACGTTAAAGAAGCTATAGAAAAGTTAGTAGATATCTGGGTTTGAGGTTTCAATTAAGAAAAGAGGGAACGAGGAGGGGGACCACTGTTGTTGGTGGAAGGTGAGTGTCTAATACCATGTGGGTTCCATCCCTCGTTGACCAGAGCATAAAACCGTAACAGAGGGCTAGAAGTGTTGTTTGTTATGACATCTGAGGTAATTAGTACCATAACTGGCTCAACTTCACTGCAAGTTTGTTTTCTTTCTTTCTTTCTTTTTTTTTTTTTTCTCCCCTGTGGCTTTTGCATTTAGTAATATCAGCAGCTGATTTCCAACTAACTGCACTGATGAAATTCCTTTTACTTGTACAGACAATTATTCAAAATACCTGGTCAGGCAAGAAATGCTTCTGAATAGTGGTTGTGATTTGAATGTTGGAGTTCACTGGGATTTGAGGCTGCTCATGCTGAAGCTGAGGTCAGGCTGTGTGTGTTGCTGGTGTGGGCTTGGGACAGGGAATAAACCTCAGCCCAGAAGTCTCTCAGTTCTTCCCACTGAGATTTCCAGGCAATATCATGTTGTTTGCTTCTGCTGCTTTGGTTTTCATTGTGCTGATTTTCCCCATCTCATCTCTAAAACTAATTTCTTATAGCTGAGCATTGCAGTGAGGCCTCCATCAGTGGCCCTGAAATTCAAGCAGGACACATGTAACAGCTTGCGCTGTCATTTTGTTTCAAGAATGTCAGGTTTTATCTGTTTTGGTCACTGGCTTTTATACCATGAACTGATTTTAGTATGAGGATTTGAATTTCAGTCTCCCAAGGTACAGAGAGGTGGAGTGTCTCATCATTCCTGTGCTGGTCGGGGTTCCTCTGCCAGGGCGGCAGCCTGTTGCTGTGAGAGAGAGGGAAGCTTTACCTTGGCAGAGAAGAGCAAAGCATGCTAAATATGCTCTGCATTTCCTCTGTGCCATTTCCATCCTTGAGTGGAAAATTGCTCGCTATTTCCTCAGATTTGGAGGATTGACGTTGGCACCCTTCCCACATTCCCATTTTACTTCCAGTTGTATTTATTGGACAACACACTTGCATAGAAGCTTGTTTATAACCAAAAGGAAGGTTTTTCCTCCATCTATTCCTACTAAAGTTAAACAGTTGAATGTTCCCGGGGTCCCAGGGGGGCTGTTTCTCAAGACTATATTGGTCTTTGCACGATCATGAGGCTGCCAGAAGCACGAGCACCTCGAGCTCTGATTTCAAAATGAATATCAGCATAACAGCTCTACCTGAGTGCACCTCTATTTTCTAAGCTGCTGATGCTATAAAATCAAATCACAGAAGCACAGGAGATATGTTAATATTTACATAATTTGCATCTCTGAATAGTTGGACTTTTATGTTCCACCTAAGGATTAACTCCTCATTGCCTTCTGTGTGAGGGTCCTAACGAAGACCCTCATCATTAGGATAATGATAAGAGAAACTGGGCCAAGTCTCCCATGTTCGGTCGAATGATTGATCGCCTTATATACTTGGCAATTTCTTGCTTGAAATTAGTTTGGGTGTAACTACAGGTTTACCAGCATTGCCACGGAGTGGGGTGATCGCTGTGTGGGCAGAGGGTTTTGGTCCAATTTAGAGATCAGTCATAAGGAAGCCTCATCAATGGAGACCTCATTTCTTAGATGTGCACCATCCTCCCTGGATTTTGGGTATTGTGTGAGTAGTAAGGCATTATGGATGTGCAGACTCTCTGTCCTGCCCTAAGGATGCCATCTCCTAAAGGAAACTCAGCTTTCGGCACCGGCATCGCAGCACGCCTCGCTGTGCTGGGGTCAATACCTGTGTCCCTGTAATGTTATCTGCACCAACTCATCATGTAGCTGCTCTGCACTGATATGAAATAGACTCTTGGTATAATTTTTTAAAAAGTATTTAGGAATTACTTTTTCTCTTATTTATTAAAAAAATACAGACCTTTAAAAAAAGCTGCACATCCAATCATAGGTCATTTAAAAAACTCTTTAAGCTATTATTTCAACTTAAAAAACATTTGGTTAGTTACATCTAATGATAAGACTGTAGAAAATGAGATGTTAATTAATTTTTGAAACATTTCTAGATGGTTTTGAACTTTGTTTTGCACTACATTATGTATTCAGACAAATCAATTATCTCAGGGGGAAAAAAAAAAAAAAAGATTTTGTATGCCTGTTGTGTGTGCCAGTTAAGATGTTTGGATGGTATAACATTAACCAGGCTCCTGGAATGATCTGTGCTTTTCAATTAAGAGAGATCATTAGAGAGGATAATGCAGAAGTGGGCAAAATCTGAGTGATATGGAGTAAACAGAGAACAATTACTCATAATTTCACATAACTCAAGATTTTAAAGAGGTGAAAATAAATGAGCAAAAATTAATGATTTTTTTTTTTTTAGATATGTTTCAATAAAAGGAGATGCTATTTCACACAAGCATAATTTATCTATGGAACTCATTGCCACAGTGTCTTCCTGTTGGTTAAAATATAAATAAATTTTAAAAGTTTTTAGGCATATTAACAGAGAAAAAGTCTGCTAGGACTTCTAATCACAAAGATACAATTTCTAGCTGAAGGAGCCCCTAAATCACAGATTCTTGGGAACCAGGACATTATTTTTCAGGCAGAATCATTGTATAATTTCCCGACCTTCTACTCTTTCCTTGAGCATCTGCTTTTGGTCAGAGGTAGAGGCAGCTTATTGGACTAAATCAATATTTTCAGTGATGCAGTCCACTTACATGTTATATGTGATGAAAATTTGGATGGTTTTATTTTCGGATCACTACTACTTTGTCTGAAATAATTGCAAGTAGGTGAACATGAGATGTAACTTCAATTTTCACACTTAAGGAAAAACTGCAGTAAATAGTGTGCTTCATGCTGTATTTCCTTAAGTTTTGATTAACTGGCTATTCATAACCTTCTGTTAAGAACGCAGATTAATCTGACGTTTCGCAAGGCTGCACTACTGCTGCAAAGCTTCATTGTTTTATCACTCATTAAATAATTGGATTACTGTGTGAAAATCTGGAGGATGTTATGCTTTCAGTTTTGGTTTCTGTTTTCTTAAATGTATAATGCTTTTTATTTTTTGAAGGAGGCTTATTTTTTTTTTGTTATCTTCACATAAACAATTTGCTGACCTTTAGGCATTTTATTTTTTAACCTTTTTGACTCTTACACCACCTCCTGTTAAAACTTGCAGCAGGGCTGACCGTGACAAATTACGTGTGTCTACGCTTTCCCATTGACTTCAACTGCTGCTTATGGAAAACAGACCCTTGAGCTGGGAATCTTCAAGGCTGATTGTGGAACTGGAGCTGGAATGTTTCCAGTTTGGTCATGTATGTGTTCCGCCTCCCCTGCCAGCAGAGAGGACCCTTGTGTTTGTAGGCAGGATGCACAGTGTGACCACCTTTGGTCTTGCAGGAGAGCATCTTGGCAGCACTTTCTGGTGGTCTGAATTTAAAACTAGTTAGCTTGATTACTTGCTTCTGATTTCTTGGTTGGTTATTTTATGGTTTCTTGGTTAGTTTGTGGTTTCTTGGTTAGTTTATGGTGACAGTTGGAGATGAATGACTTGGAGGGTGACTTTTCTGCCTGCGTGGTCAGTGCCTGTTTTATATGTATTTACACAGATGCTCCTTTGCTAGCTTGTTTTCACTTTCCCACAAAAACAACTTGCTAAAATACAACATAGTAACATAGGTTTTGTGATCTTTGGTTTTTTATTTCCCTTCTGGGATGGGGGAAAAAAAGGGATATCTTATTCATATCCTTCCTTTCTGGTAAGTACTTGTACCCTTGACTATTCTTCCTGTCGCCCACTCCTAAGAACCACATTTGTAGTCTGCAAAGTACATTTTTCTTTACTGGAAACTTTAGGTTTGGGCAGACTTCATTGTTTTGAAAATTCTTGGAATTGTGTAGCTTTGCTGCCTTAAGATCAGAGATAAGAGGCTAATTTGGAAATAAAAGATTTCCAGCTCTGTGTAATACTATGAATTAAGATGCAAAAGCAGCTCTGTTGTCTTTTCAAGATTTTTAAGTGTGTGCTTTCATTCTTTTTTTGTTCCTAAATAGATAAGACTTACTCTAGAAGTAAGTTTTGGCCAAGGCAGGGTATATAATCTATGCTGTTTGATAATCTCTTAATGGAGATGAATGAAAATGAGGTGGCCACACTGACTTATTTGAGCAGGCATTTGTCTCTCTTGCCATTGATGTGGAGGTGGTGATCATCTGGAGCTGTCAGCAAGGATGGAGCAGCCTCTCTTAGCTCATATTATCATGGCTGTGAAATTTTTTTGAAAGCCTGGCTCATTTGAGTTTAAGTGGGAAGGGATTATGGAGCTCTGTTCTTTGAGATTTTATTGGATACAAATTCGCCTTAAAGTAAAATCCTATTGAAGCTAATGGCTTTAACAATTTCAAATAAAAATATCCAAATGAATGAAATAACATAACTCAGCTCCTTGTGGCTTGATTCCCTGGATTTCAAGTAGAATGTTTTTTGCTGTCTTCCCTCATGGGAAACATCTGCAGAACTAAATGGCAAATCATTAAGGCTCGTTCCATAGCAGGCTTTGTTCCCAGTTTCTTGTACTTGGAAACAATTAACTGTAGGGTTTTGTTTTGTCTTGTTTTTCTTTTTGAATGCAAACATCTAATTGCAGTTATATATTCTAGGGGATTTCATAGAAGTATTGCTATTTAGGAGTGCTCCTAGTTATTTTAGAATATATGCTCCATACTCAAATTCAGATAGTGGTAATTGTGACAGTACCTTTGTAGTTGGGGTGTGATTTTTTAAATTTTATTTATTTTTTTTTAAAGTTAATATATAAATAGTTGAATTATGTTTAACTCTGTAAAACTATAATTCAGGACACAAAGCTCATTACAAGCTAGGGGAAGGCTTTTGACTTTTGAAATGCTGCCTGTTTCCTCCAATTCAGGAAGATTTCTGGTTCCTAACATCCACCAAACAACTTGGATGCCTCAGAAACATTTAGCAAAAATATCTGTCCAGCCTTTGATACAAAGCAAATGGAAGCTGAAGAAGATCGAGCATTCATCTACTTAAGTGCAAAAATTGTTTGAACTAGAAAACCTCCTAATCTATTAACTGATTGTGGGCAGTTTATTTTTCAGGACTCTTGCCAAATTAGTGACTCTTGCCCGTATCTGCTAGACATAGGCAACTGGACTCTGAGGAGCTCTTAAATCTAGTAAAAAACATTACTACATCTTGAAAAGCTTTTACTGACACCTGTTGCAAAAGTTTTGGTTTTGAGCTCTAAGTGGTTTTAATCCATGAACAAATACAGGAGATGTATAATTATAGTAGCTGAATTAAAATACCTTTTAGTGTTCACCAGAACTAAACATCTGTGATGAATAGGCTCTGCTTTTTGTTTGTTAATTATGGGCTAAGTGGTCATAATTTATGCACTTCAAACTTAGTTTGCGAATATGTAAATAGGGCATGATAATAGCAAACGTAGGGGTTGCTTAGCTCTGTTCTAAACTGTCCTACCTGGAGCTATGAATGCATGAAAGGAAAATTAAAAACAGAAAAAGCCCCCCTGTAGTACCAGTGTACAGATGGGTAGCCAGGGTGGTTAGGCAGCATGAACAAGGAGCTGTAGGTGTGCTTAAGGGAGGGTATTTAAAGTTTAGCAAACTTTACCACACCCCGCCCATGGCAAATTTACCCCGGATGAATCAGGACTGAGGTGTTTTTAAGGACCGTGTAACGGGGCTGCAGTTTTTCACAAGAGTAGTTTGATTTTGACAGAAATTGATGTCTGTATGGGTCTCCCCCTTGGGCATGCGAGCTCTGTGCAGACCTAGGATTTGTGTTCTTCAGTCTGATGCAACTGAAATGGAATAAAATCCAGCAAACTCTATCTCTAAATGGAATATCTCTTGAATTCTATTTAAAATACTGTTATGTTGAGATTTGGGTATCTCATGCCGACAGATAAGGTAATTGCCCTGTCATTTGATGGTGTACAGCAGGAATGAATAATGCTTTTAAAGATGCATGCGAGTTCTGCCATGAATCACTGGTCCATAACAGCATTTCTCAAAGTGTGGGGTGTTTCCTTCTTCCCTCTTCTCCTAAAATGCATTTAAGGGAGGTGTGAATGAGTAAAGTGTTGTGCTGAAGATGCTGAAGTGAGGCAGGCATTGGGATACAGCACTGCTGTGTGATACCCATGTTCACCCCAACTTTGGGACAAGGGCTCCAACAACTCATTCTGTGCAATGTGATAATGGCCGTACTAGGCTGTACGCATCTCTTTTTTTTTTTTTTTTTTTTTTTTTTTTTTTTTCCCCCCCCCAGTTTGTTATCAGACTATCAGTGTTTTTGCTGCTTGACTTCATGAAGTTAGTCATATAGCTTATGGCTTATTATCTAAAGTACTGCCATCTTTAAAAGCGTAGCTTATTGCTGATTGTTAAAATTTCTCCTAAATTGCCCTTTTCACCCTTTCTGTAGCAGGTATAGTATACCCTTATTGCCATTTAACCAGTATAAAAGCATGGCTTTCAAAGATCTTTATTTTCAGTTGTTCCCTAGTAAACAACTGTTTCTGCTTCAGCATTTTTGAGTGTCTTATCTCAGGATCCTTTGTAACTGAATTTTGGAATAGCCAAGGATCTATGAAGCCCACTAAAATGTTAATGTATTTTGAAAAAAATTAAAGTGGAGAACTTTGTACTTAAGTTATCGTGCGTGTAACATGGGCATAGTTGATTTCCTGGAGACTTAAGAAATAGACCATATGTCTTTCAGCATTACTAGCCTAGAAAAACATACCAGTGCCAAGGAGGGGTTTTTGTCTCCCCACAACTAACACTGGTTTACCAGTTATAACCTAGAGGTCAGATTCATTGTGGCTGTGAATAAGTGCCTTCTGAGGGTGAGGATCTGATGACTGCTTTGAATGCTAAATATTTGTTTTATTCTTCATTTAAACTCCCCTATTCTTCTCCCAGGCTGTCCGTTTCACTTGTGGTTGTGGTCTCTGTCCATCATCAGTCTCTGGGCTGTTAACTAGGTACAAGTTAGTTGTACTGATGATTGTGTGATCGCGCAGGAGATGGCACTGAAACCCTCAAACATTTCCTAAGGATAAGGACAGGGAGAGATCATTAAAGCTACCATTACGGGTAAAACAGACTCTGTTGGGAATATCTTCTGGGAGCAGCATTACTCCTCCTGCTCCTTCTTCCAACGACCATGGCGTCTGCAGCTGTTCCTCTCACAAGAAATTCTTCACAACAGGCAGGCGGACGCCTCTCAGGATCTCTTCACATCTCATTTCCTCTCCACTTCTTGCAGCCGGGCCGGGCCGAGTTGGTCCCAGTTTGCTGCCTGGCGGGAGGCCAGAGGGTGAGGCCTGCAAGGCCCACAAAGCTCGTGCCTCCCCCTCTCTGCTCCTTGCTTCTACTTCTTCACTTCTTCCTCTCTTTAAAAATTTTTCTCCTTCATAAATATATTATCACAGAGACATTCTCACTGAATATTCCATCGCCAGTTGCCTCAGCCCTGGCCAGCAGTGGGTCCACCCTAGACCCAGCCAGGTTCATCAAACAGAGAGCAAACTGTGACAGCCTGCTTGGTGCAGGCTGTTGTCCTGTTCGAGGTAGCATCAGGCCATTTCTGTGGATCAAAGGTGTTCTGTTTGTGCCACTGTGGTAAACTTTGATTAAATAAGGAATTGTATAGAGCTTTTTAATAGATCTTTCCTCTAGTCACTGAGTTTTGATAAGTGGTGTGACAGTAATAGTAGTTATTTAGGGAGCAATGCTGGCACATGCACAAGTAATTTGCATATAAACACAAACTTCTTTTATTTAAGTATGTGACTTAAGTGCTAGGAAAAGGCACTGGATGACTTGACCTCCAGTGGAAAGGAATCTCCCAATTTCCTTCCTAGGTTTGTTTTCCCTGAGTTATGAAAACTCCCTGAGAGTTATTTCTGTGCACCTCTTGTTATAAAAATATACCTTTTGTTGTGAGAGAGATGAACAAGGGCTTGAAGGAGAGAGTGAGGAGGAAGGAGGCTGCAGGGCTGGACTCGCACTGTAGCTTCTCCCAGTGGGGAAAGACTCCTTCTATATGTGGTCCATGTCTCTCCTCTGATCTTGTGTTGCTCTTCATGTGAGTCCTGATAAACCTCTCCTATTTATTTCAGAGCTCTCCTTATCTCACTCTTGCTCTGCTTGTACTTACATGTCTCCTTCCCCTTGCTGCTCATCAGCTTTCGTGGAAGTGCCCAGCTTTAGGTACCACCTTTCCCAAGGATCACGCGATGTGATTGGGAACAACAAGACAAATTATAAAAACAGATACAGTCAATGGTAAAGGAATATCCTGATTGCTGGCAGCACATGGCATAGTCCTTCCAGTTACAGGATCTGTCAATTCAGGATCTTTCTTGGAGTCTGGTTTCATGTGCACATCGTCCTGTGTGGTACCAGGGCTGTGGGAAGCAGATCTTAGTGCATCAGTGTCCCCCGAGAGGTCTGATGCTTGGCATTGCACTGTAAAGATCGTATTTGATGGTACCAGCTTGGTACAGTCCCATGAATGGGACTGAAAGGATTAACAGGGCCTTGTGGCTTGCACAGGTAAAATTCAACCTGCAGCATTTTGAAGGAAGCTGAAAAGTGGAAGGAACTTGTGAAATATTTTTACAAAAAAGCACCCAAACACTTCCTCCTTCATTCCTCCCATATGTACTCATCATTTTTCTTCCGTTTTAGAGCAGACAGAAACAGAACAAAAGCAATGCCTTTATAAGCTGGAGGCAGGTGCAGACTTTTTTTTTTTCAGTAACTTTCACTATCAGATGCTATTTTAAGATGCTTGTAGCAGCTGGTCGTTCTGTTACTTCTCATAGTTAGTGTCTGCTCATAAATGTTGAGCAAAAAGCTCTCCAGACTGCGCAGAAGAGTCTCTAAGGAGTTAGAGCATGCCTGTTTCTCTCTTGTCTGATAAGTGGGGGAAGATGTGTGCTCATTTCATATGTTTGTGAAAGGTGGGGCTCATTACATTTGAGCTAATGAAAAAAACAAAAAGCCAGGCATCGGATATAAAAGGCCAGAGCCCAAAAAGCCCAGAGATCTGTAAAGAAAAAAAAAAACAAACCCAAGCCTAAAAAAAGTCTTCCATTCAAGCACTGAAGCATAGAAAATGGTCTTTTATGAAGTGCTTGTACTAATTTGGTTGACAGCAACAGGTCAAGCTTTGAATTGATTTTATATTTGTTTAGCATCCCAGTATGATTTGCAAATGCATCTACAATAACAGAGCAATACAAGAGCAGGATCTGTGTCGGCACACTGGCATCATTTTTGGAGCCCTGCAGGCAAACTGAAGCTCAAATGCCATGGCAAGATGTGGAAGCAGGCCAAGATGTGACCCTGCTCTCGCAGCAAGTTGCCACTGTGATGAAGATGTTAGCTACACTTCAGCAGCGCACTACCTCTGGTGCTTGTTAGTACTAAAAATAATTCTAACACTGATTTCCCCAGGGTAATTAGCTTGTGCAGAATCAGACTGAGATTAGACTTCTTCTAGTGCAGTATCAAATATAAGCTCAGGTATCTACCATATGCCATGAGACACAGCTGCAGGAGGAAAAAGGCTGTCTCACTTTTCAATTCTGTGATATACGTATCTAATTTGGTGTCCCTTGTTAGCTTATGTGATCGCACCCAGAGAGGAATGGCTCCAGGCCCACCTAGATCAGCCTTTCGTTCTGGACTTGTTTTTTTCTGCAAAAGAAGCACAGCAGTTGAAGGTGTTGTTAATCCAAGGGACATCCTGCCCCAGTAAAGTATTCCCTTTCCTTTAAATGTTTTAAACATCATATCTGAGTGTAACTGGTGCTGGGTTTGGAATGCTCCAGAAGAAACTGGTAGCTCTGAACAAAGGGTTACTTTATTTGGATGATATTTTCTTATCTCTGTGGCTGTCGGTGCCTGTCATAAAGCAACTGCATTTTCAGATAAGGTACCGAAATAAGCCATTGCTGAGAAATGGTGTAGGTTTCTTTCTGTAAAATAATTCCACTCTTAGTAATGATTCATATGTGACTGTGTTCTAGACACAGTGATGAGAAAAACCTGGAGTACTTAAGATGATCTGTTATCAAAGTAACTAGCCAGCACATACAGTTGTTTAGCCAGCTGAGAGCTATCTTGCTGATATTTTCCCTTTCCTCCCAGGGAGAAATGGTTTAATTTATGGCTTCTAGGGCCAAAGAGTGAAATTCATAGCCAAAAGGTGAAAGAAGGGTGTGAAAAGACTATACAAGTCCCTTTCCTTGTTACTCCCTTATCTCCTTCTTGATGTCAGCCTTGTTTCTCAGCACACTGAATTAAGAAATTAGAAATCTGAAGGGGTTATACTTTTATCATAACTTTCAGTAGCAAAATAATGTGCTGCGTAACAGAAGTGTAATTAGCTTTGCTTGTGACTTGTCCAATGTCTCGCACGTTAGGTTTTAAGCCAGTGAATCTGTGCCAGACAGGCAGAGATTGAGGTGATTATCCTATGCCAGCATAGCCAGAATCAGTAGAGGTTTTACAATGAGGGAGTTCCATTAGTTCTTTCCAATTTGAACCTATATTAAGATGCATGCAAGTGAGGAGCATCTTCCTAAGAGCCTTTAATGCATGTAAGTATTTTCAGCTACGATGGGTTTAAATGTTGGCTAGCCTTTAGTTGTAGCTGAAAACGCGCTGACTGAATCAGACATTATGAAGATGGATGGCATGCAAATAGACCTAACGCTTTCACTTTAATTGAATAAGCAAATTGAGTACAATGATTACTAGATTTATAGAAATGGTAATAGCTGTGGTGGTGTGCTCAGCTGCGTTTTTATCTTCTTGCTGACTTTGAGAATGCTTCTTAAAAGCGTTACCAAGGAGTGATTAAGGGGTGCTTCATTGACCATCGTGCACTTGTGGGAGTGCAGGGAATGGTTACTTAGTGAAGAAAGACAATGTCTTCCAAAATTTCCAGTATTTAAATGAATTTGGGTTTGTTTGCCCATTCAGTTAAATTGTGCACTTTCATAATGTTTTCAGAGTGTCTTTCAGTATTTCTCACTTGTGGCTTTTCTGGCTTCCTGACAAGAAAGTAAGTGAAGTAAAATTGCAGAATGATTTCTCCAGGCTTTCAGTGGCATTTGAAATATCTCTTATAGCCACCTGTTAGAACATGAAAAAAATCATTTAGCTCTAAATATTATAACAACTTAAGGGAGTAAGTTAGGAGTGTTATAGAGAGAGAAATGAAAGCACTTTTTAAAAAAAAAAAAATCCCAAATATCGTAATTAGCAGATACTTAAGGGAGGGTAAAATGCTAAAATATTTTTTTGTCATTCAGATGGTGAGCTGTGACCAACTTGTTTGTCACTAATCTTTTCCTTGTAGCCCCCAGAAGAGGAGGAGACACAGCAAAAGAACAGAATATAGTAAAAAATGGCAGGTGCAATCAAAAGTGGGCTCTGTGAAGGAAGAGCTTAAACTATATGGATTCTTCTGAGCATTTCAGACTCAGCAGCATATTAAAAAGTGGTCTGAGGAAGATATTTCTTGTTACACAAGAACAAGGAGCAGTTCAATTAAATTAAAACCAGCAAAGTTAAAATTGATAACAGGAAATGTTTCTCTTGGAATAATTACTGTTTGCAGTTTTTTGCTACAATGTGCCATTGATGCAAGGAAAGAATAAAGAGTCCAAGCTTAGAGCAAGAATTTGGCAAAGTACATTTTTCCCTGTGGTTGCTTAGGGAATATTTGGCGATGTAGTTGGCACCAAACTTCTGAGGCCATGGAAGGAAGAGGGAAAACTTCTGGCCTCTGGTGGATAAGGAGTACATGAACAACATGTTGGCACTGAGAACGCTCTTTTTTACAAGCAGGGGAGAATTTATCTCTTAAAAATTGTGTTTCTATTGATGTTGCTCAGTATAGAAACAAAAAGCAAATTAAAATTGATGTAGGTAGAAAGAACAGTTGTGCATGTGAATACATGCTGGTGTGGCATGGGGGTACCTCAGCTCTAGCACCATGCTGGGGAGGAAGGGTGTTCCCCATCCCTGATTGTCCAGTGACCTCTCTGGGGAACATATGTCTGGTCATGGTGGTGATGTGTGTTTTTTCTGCATGAACTGGGGAAGTGAAAAAAGTGATATTCCGTGGATGGCCGATACCAGAGTGCATTTGTCCTTCAGACTGAAATTTACCCTTTTCTAGGATTGGAACAGATTGTGTGTTTATTTGTGTATTTTAACCATCGTTTGGACTAATTTGTTTGTAAGTACAATATTTATAAAAGAAAAGTTACAGCTGCAGCAGGAGTGTGGGCGTATAGGTTTGGAGGAGGAGCATGGCCAAACCCCTTGGCAATCCAAGGATGGACTTGCTTGCTGCTTCTGTGGCATCAGTTTAGGCAACCTTGTGCTCCCCATGTGGCAAATACCACCATGGTGTTGTCCCAGTGTGGGAGCTACAATGAGACCTGATAGGTGGCAGGTAGCTGGAGCCATCTTTGCTGTCCTCATCAAAACCCAGAAACTTTTCCCCAAATTTTTTGAGTTTGAGGTTTGTTTATTTGTTTTTGTTTTCTCTTTTATTTTCTGTTTTTCTTTTCCTCCATGGGGATTCTGCCTGGCTTGAGGAGGAACGCACATTCTGGGTTAAATGCAAGTGGGTGTCAGAGATACAGGTATGGTCCCTGCACCATCCTTGCTGAATGGGCATTTACATTCAACAACTGAGAAAATGTTAGTGGAAAAACATTAGATTGCAGGAAAGTAACTAGAAAAACCTACAGGAACAAGTCTGCTGCTAGGAAACAAAATCTCAAAGCAAACAAAATAAAAATGACAGCAGTGGGTTGTCAAAATGAGAGGGGTAGAGAATAACAGGAAGGGAATAGGAAGCAGTAAGAGCCTTCGGAAGTGGATGTTCTGAGCTGGGTCCTCCCTTTATTTACAAGGTCTTCAGCAGGTTTTGTGCATGTGGACGAGCAGAGCAGAGAGCACTGGCAGTAGATGAGTTGTTTAAATGAGTCCCAACAGTGATGTTTCATAATGTTTTGTGCAAATGTGTTTAGGCTAATAACTTCTGTTATTGGCATGCGATGTAACGCTACCAAGGAGGCCTGCGGCTGCCTTGTCAAGTTTTTATTTGAAGAGGGATAAGCCTAAGTGAAAGCTATCAGCCGACGAGAGCAAATTCAACTGTCTCTGTGGGAGCTTGTGCAGGGCACGAGGTGCTGCTCCAACATGGGCATTCCAGCCTCTTGGATCAATGTGTTAGAGTTGGTTTTGTTTTTTTTTTCTCCTCCCTCTGCAAATCTGATCACTCAGGGTGAAGTGCAGGATGGAGTGAGAAGAAAGCTCACTCACCATGCCTTTGTGTGCCTCAAATCTCCTCTGTGAGGTTCAGAAAATCATTTTTTCTGAATGCTGTGGGGGAAAAAATAATTTCAGTTTGTCTGTGTGCACTTTGATACTGCGTCTGACTTCTGGAGATAAAGGGGACAATACTGTGTTAAGCTGATAAATCTGTACTAGTACACCTTCCTATCTGGGCAAAATTTGTTACTGCCTTGTGAATGTATGTAATGGCATTAAAGTTTATTATTTTTTGTATGGAACATAACATTGCTTATATTAATTGTTTATACACCAATATAAATGGCGGGAGGATTGTGCATCTTCAGTTATGTAGTAATTTGGTTAGAGCATTTTTTGAAGATGCCTGAACACTGCAAGTACAGTGGGATTAGTCGTAAAATTATTTAAATAAGCTATTAGGTAACTGGCTATACAACCTCATTCAAATTAATGAATGTAAGAGTAGATTTATTTGAAAGCAGGCAGTGATTTCTCTATCTGGATTGATCCAACAGTTGTATTTCTATTGTGTCTTCTGGCATTTTCCCTAGTGGTCAGGAAAACAGTAAGAGAAGTCATTTTTGGTCAACTATGTAAATATTAGAACATGCATGTGCTATGAGTTTTGGAAGCAGCAGTCACGTAGTTAAAGGTATGTGTTTCAAGGGCATAGATGTATGCTATATGCTTTGTGTGTGACTGTAAAGGAGTAAATCTGCAGGTTTCATCAGTGTTCTTCTTAATGGGTTTTGATGATGATTTGACTGTCTCTGCTTCACAGAATAAGGATGGTTGGTCAGCTGTTAACCGCAAAAGACACCATCTGTGAGGATATTCTTGTGCTCAGAGGTGGCTGTTCAACTGCTCCCTTACGATGCAGATACAGTAGGTGATTTTGTTTTGGCTTTTTTCTTGTCCTTTCCTACTATATAAATGTTCAGTATGAATCAACTCAAGAGTCCACCATTAGGTTTTAAATATCTGTAAGTGATCCATTCATCTTTTTTTTTTGTCCCCATTTTCTTTCAATTGGTGTCTCTATGAGGAAAATGAATTCTGCAGCACCAGCTTTCACTGGCAGTGGCTTAACGTAAGGGAGTGTTTTGGGGATTTCAGCTGGGATTTCTCATGTCCCATGTGTCCTCTTCAGTCTCAGCCACTTAGTTTGTGGAGATATTTTTTGTGCTGTGCTTGTCCACTAACACATCATGTTAGAATCCATGTAGCCTAGGAAACAGCCCAAAAAAATGTCAGCAGAAGTTATAGTGCCAGCTTTGACAACATTTTTCATGTACTAGAATTATCACAATTTAACTCCCATCCATAAGTTTTGTACAGAAACGGTTTCAAATTGGATAAACCTCAATTTTTTTTTTTTTTTCTTGCAAATTGAGACTTGGCAGAAGAAGAAATAGCATCTCCTCTTAGCAATCATAAAGTAGTGGGCAGACATTGCATTTTAGTGTAGGATTAAATACTTGTTCTGGCTGTTTTCCTCCTAAATAATCAAACCTACTCACCAGATTGTATTTGGAAGCACTTACTGATGCAGCATGATTTGTTTTAACTGTTTAGAAAAATGACTGGAAGTTTCAAGATGAGACAATATGAATCACAACCTTCAGCAGCTGTTCACTTTTGTGACTGACTTGTCTTCCTACATTCCTTTTAGTCACCCTGGGAATTGCTGAAGCAGTTTCGTGCAGGAGGTGTTGCTGAGATTCCCCTTGCAGCAATGGACTTGGATAAACCATCCGTCTGGGGATCCCTGAAACAGAAAACTAGACCATTCCTGCAAAATCTGAGTGTGAAGAAGACAAAGAAGAGGTCTAGCAAAATGGTGGAGAGGAAGGTCCGCTCCTTGGACCGACGCCTCAGCATGTCCGTGCCTGACATGCTGGAGGTGAAGACTCTTACGGAAGAAGAGACAACTTATTCGAGTACTCAGGTGTTGTCGAGCTACTCCCCCAAAAGCTTCTCCAGGTCTGTGGTGTCCCTGAAAAGCAGAAGCACTTCAGTGAGGTCAGCGGGGGAGGACTGGCCATGGACTCTGCAGCCGGCGATGCACACGGAGGTGACAGTCATCCACCCGGACACGAAAGTCGTGGGCAGCCCCACGTCTGAGGGGGAGAGGAAATCCAGCAATGACCTCTTTGAGCTGCTGCAGAGATCTCGTCTGAGCACTGCTCTGTCGGATGAGGTGGCAGAGGTGGGTGTCTTGGGCAACAGCTAGGCTCAGTGGCCGTCTCAGTCTTGTTGGGCTTCTTAATTGGCTGGATTATAAAGGGTTGGAGGAGGGGGCCCTATTCAAGGAACGAATGGTGAATAAAAATAAGCATAAACCATACATGATATATAAATTATTGGTGAATAATTCAGACATCCTTCCTGTCAATTTGGAGCTGCAATACAACTCAGCTCCATTTTCTTTTTATTTTGGCAATGTTATTATAATACACATTTGTCAGAGTTGTTAGAATTGCTTGCTTAAGTCAGAAGTTGTTGCAGCCCTCTAAGCTCTGAAATGTGCTGCTGATACATTTGCTGTAGTATTCTTTTTAGTTAATATAGCTTTATCAGGATTGTTAATAGCAAAATCAACTTGTCATGTGACCATTCAAGACCCAGCTGAAGGCAAGAGGTGGAAGATGACAAACGAGCGAGGTGAACTCTGCCTGTACCTGGAGTTAACTGAAACAAGCATGTGAGGGAGAACAGTGAACGTTGCAGCATCATGCTCAGGGCTGTCCTTTGGGTTTGCGTTGTGATTCATTAGAGGAGAAGCAAAACCAAAATGTTTCCTCTGCATTCCTCATTTTGTTGCACAATGGCTTTATAATATAGCCAGCAGGTAAAGATTGTGTCTGCATGAAACATTTTAAGCAAAATTTTGCTTTATTTATGTTTTGCAAGTGTATCACCTCCTATTGAGTTTTTGCTGGGAAAGTTAGATTTTTAGTTTTGTTTTGAGTCCTTTTCACCCATAACCTAGATGTTAGAGTTGTGGTAGCTGCTTTCCCTAGTCATCCGAGATGCAAAAATGGGAAACAGACGTTTTGCTTTAAAGTCTGCTTTTGGGAGTGGTGATTTCACAGGTTAATTAAGATTTTTTTTTTTTTTTTTTTTTTTTTTACTGCACATTCAAAATGGTCAGTGCT
>WHYT01017948.1:416866-429783 GCA_009806455.1 Tetrax tetrax
AGGAAAAGAAGAAGCCTCCATACAGCAATGCCCAATATATGCACCCCAGCCAAGGAAGGAGAGTGCTGTTAGAGCAGGAGCTTAGTCCTGGTGAAAAAGGGGAGGCTCTGAAAAATCCTTCTTTGCGTCAAAATTGTAGTGTCCCCTCTTAGGGATGCAGGATGAGAGAGGTGTTACTGTTGGTCATCCACTTGCATTTGCATCACCTGCATCTGCCTTTGGTACCTGATGTTGGATGGTGCACGGGTCCTGTATTTACAGTTCTTGTAACTGATGAACCAGACACTGAAGGTTATGGATCTGTGTGCATATACACAATACTGAAAGTCTGGGGTTTGTGTCCTTTTCATAGTATTGCTGTTACTAGATGGAGTGATGTATCTCATGATGACAAGGAGTTTGTGATCTAGGTAGTTTTAATGCTGTTATTAGTAAGAAAGCAGAAATGTAATTTATTAAATACCTGTGGAGCACTGCTAGTTCTGCCGAAAAGTGAGATAATTACTCTATATCTTATTTGGCTTAAAAAAAAAAAAAAAATTAAAGGATTCTTAATCACCAGTGCTCCAAGTGTTGTCATTTTGTTGCACTCTTAGTGGTTTTATGACCTCATTGAGCCTTTCTCTGTGAACCTCACAACTTCCAGCTCCACATGCTTTGAACTGGGAGAGGCTGGAGCCCGTTTCTACTTGCTGGTTCACTTGGACAGGGCAGAGTGATGCCTCATGTTCGTTTCAGTCAGTCTAATGATATCTGAAACGTCCTTCTCAGTTATGGCTCTGAGATGCTCTGCATGTTACTGCCTGTACAAGTCACCTTTGCACAACAGTGGTGCTGTGACACCGAGCAGCAACGTGATGCCACCGCAGTAAGGAAGCGTTATCTTCCTTGAGCTGACAAACTCGATTCTACTGCTGGAAGATAAGACAAACTAGTTTTTGAGTGCCTCTAAGTGTGAGAAACCTCTCCTGTTTCCAAATCCTGTACTTTCAAAGTCTGAGTGTATTTTTTTTTATCTGTTAAATGGTATGGTTGCAAGAAATGTATTTCTCAGGCTGGCGAGTGGCTGTGGTTGCTGTTGTTGGTTTGTTGTGGTTTATTTTCCACCCTTCAACTGCATTGCTCCAGCCTGAATTTTCTCTTTCTCTTTGCCACGTGGTCTTGTGTTTTCTAGATTTTTACAGGATCTTTGTGGCCCATCACTCTCTCTCTTGTTTTCAAATTTCCCTTGTTGTTTCCTGTTGCTGCACTTCAGTTTTGCTCTTGCTTCTTTCTTGATACAGGCAGCTGAACGTGCGAAGGGAGCAGGGTGGGTTGCAGGAGTCCAGAAAGTACCATCACCTTTCTGGGTGCATCTTGCCTCCCCTGTCCAGAGCACATCACCATTTGCGCTCACATCTAAGATCACCCACTGCCAGAGGGTCCCAGTAGGCTCCTGCACCTGGCAGAGAGGCCGTGCTGCTCTGCTGCATGGGCAGCTCCTAACAGCAGCTGTGCCAAGGCTCAGTTTCCCAAGGGCAAAATAAAAAAGAAAGAGGACAGTATAATGTGTCCTTTAAACTTTAAGCAGTAATGAACCTGCAGTAGCCCACGCCCCGCAGCTCTGAGCTGTCTGTTCCCTGCGTCCACGCTGAAACCAGGATGCTGGAGGAAGGGATGTGTTTGTGCTGTGCCCGGCATTTGTCAGCTTAGAGCAAGTCCATTGTTTGGAAAACAAATGCTCAGAGCAATTAGGCTGAATCACTCCCTGCAAACACACTGATTAATTTAGACTTTCTCTGTTTTCAGGGTATCTGCAATTAGATCATTAGTCCTTCAGATTTATTAATTATTGAGATGTATTAGGCAACTTTCGCACTTTGAAAGGCGTAATCATGGCTAATTTACAACTGCTAAGAATTTGAATGCTGCTGGAGTGCTGAATGCACGTATTTTGGTGTTTTCTGGATCCTGTGTAGCTCTGTGTACAAGGACTTGTGCTGTTAAGAGTTTGTCTGTGCCAAGTCCAACTTCTGGAATTGCAAAGTGTGCGGGTGAAATTGCCCTTACACACAGTTATCCCTGCAAGCATCCCTTCCTGCCATGGGAAATTAATGCACAGAGGCGGGAACCTCAGGAAAATAGATTAGTTGAAAATTAATCCACTATATGCATAGCCACCTTTGGTAAATTAATGTTCGATTAAGAAATACAGGGATGGCAGCTCTGGAAGAGAGTACGTAGGGCCCAGAGAGAATACCTACGTCTCCTCTTTGGTAGATAACTGTAATTTAGATTATAGGTTTCTTAAACTGCTCAAGCTCTATCAGTTGTCAGAGCTGGCTCTTGGGGGCTGTTGCCTGCCTTAACAGCTCATGCTGGGTCTTTCTGGGACCCCTGTAAGGAGATTTTGTAAGGTCAAAGGCTGAGAATACAAGAAGATGCAACTATTGACACCAGAGGTCCTCAGTGCTGGCTAGTAATGTCAAAGGGGCTTCTGCCCAGTCCTCATGCCCTCCTGTGCTTCTGTACCTGAGCCCTGACTGGGAATACAACGTTCAATTGGACTAATGATATTTTGGTATGATCTTGGTTTCCTTATTTTTAGTTTGGTTTTTTAAACACTATTTCTGAACTGTCTTGCATACGACATCCTATATCTGCTTTTTTTTCATTCTATTAATACTCAGCTCAGGCTTTTTCCCCCTCTTCCCATTAATTGTTGGTTTGTATATATTCCACACTCTTCTCTGGTCTGTTTTGTTTATTAGTTTTTGTTGTGGGTGAGGGTTCTTTTTGCTTGTTTGTTGGTTTATTTTCCCTTGGAACCTATTGGTGATGCTTGTTTCCAAGCAATGATTCAGTTCCATCTGGTTATGTAAAACTAGCTGGGCACAAAACTTTCCAAAATTACCTGAATTTCCTGCCAGCAGAATACTTTTTTTTCTGATTTCCCCTTTAAGCCTTGGTGTTGGCTATTTACTACAAGAATATAGTGGTTTTCCACTTAAAAAGAAAAGTATGTGTTCCATTTTAAAGTGTCTTTTATTCCTTGTTATAAATAACTCCAGTAATTCAATTTCTAGGAAGATTTGAAGAAATTTTTTCTTTACATGCATATAAAATAAATCCTTCATTTCCTCCTTCAGATTAAAATTTGGGTTTTGAACCAAAACTTAAGATGGTCTAGGTTATATTGCGCACTGTTCTTTGATTTTTCAAATTTTTTAAGGCATCTTGGTGGTAATATATTTTTGTTTATTTATGTAACAAGACTTGCTTCATATGCTACATTTCCAGTAAGTTTACTCCTATAAAATAGTGTGTGGCTTGAAATTATATTGGGTCTCTGGGTTTGGGTTCTTTTTCCTAATT
The DNA here is from genome assembly GCA_009806455.1 of Tetrax tetrax. Taxonomy (NCBI): domain Eukaryota; kingdom Metazoa; phylum Chordata; class Aves; order Otidiformes; family Otididae; genus Tetrax; species Tetrax tetrax. The sequence goes on from WHYT01017948.1 coordinate 420,221, forward strand.
ATGAAGCAAGTGTGTAGTAGTGTTAAATACAGTTGGTGTGATACATCTCTCGGTAGCTGCTAGAGGGCAGCAGTATCCATTTAAAAACACCATTAACAGTTTCTTGGGCTACTAAACCCTCTCCTGCTGTTGTGTCCCAGTAACTTTTGCTCACTGGAGCTTGCTCAGATTTTGGCTGATGTGTGGTCTGCCTGCACTCGTTGCTTTTTAGTGTTAGTGGAAGAAAATAGAAGTAAAATGAGTATTACAGAAATGAATTCAAGGGAGCATCACTATTGAGATGCATGTTCTTTCTCTGGTGGGAAGACAAGCCCAGTGGATGGAATGATTTTTTTAGGTCATCCTTTCTTTTTCCTCTTACTGGGTTTGTTTTAGGCTGAGAAGCAGATAATTTTGTTTGTTTTATGTATTTTGTCCATATATTTAGCTGTGTGAGAACCTTCTTGTAATTGCATAACATTTAAATTAACCTCAAAGCATCACACCTTGCCTTTCCCACCAGAAAAGTATTTTTCTCAGGCTAAATTATCAAATGATTTCAAGAACAATCAGTCTCCTTCTGTTATCCTGTTGACACGTTGCTACAGCTGATGTGACTGAGATGAACTGGTTCAGACCTTGCATTGCAGAAGAGCCTGGGTACCTGTGCTTAAAACTTGACTTGATTGCCTCAACTAGGAAATGGCTGCTGAATTTTTTTTTTTTTTTTTTTTTAATGGCCTGGCTTCTTCAAAAAAGTATTGGATGCCTATCATGTTTAAAGGAAAATTATAAAAAATGTATCCATATATTCATCTCTAAAATCACTAGGAACTTTTTTCAAAAGTTATGGTCTTTTGGCCAGATTGTAGATTGTCTCTCATCAATGCAGATATCTTTCCAATCTTGAATCCAGAAGGCTTCAAGCTTTGAATTCAAATGCAGTTAATAATCTGCAGTCTGTTCTGTTCATCCCATCATGTGGGGCTTTTCCACCTGGCTTATTTCTCGTTCCTTGCCTCCTTTTTGACGTTTTTTGATCACCTGGGTGCAATCTGAAGCATCTTAAAGAAAACCAGAAACGGACATGCTGACCCAGGGAGGTACAGGAGCTTTGTTGATACAGCATGAATGACGTGGGGGAAGCAGAGAAAGCCCTAAAAGGGGCTGTGGTGCCATATCCAGCCCCATTGTTTCTCTCCTGACCGTCCAGCTCCACCCAATCCAAAACCACCAAGTCCCGGTGCATGCCAGCTCCTGCCGTGGAGGTGAAGGTCCATCTGTTTGCTGAGGCGGAGGTGTCAGCCCGTCATTTGTATGATCCTGTGCCGCCGACCCCTTTCCCCTGCCTGCCTAGTTGAGATGTTACCCCTCTGACAGCCAGACAGGCGAGTGCCGCCGAAACCAGCGCCCCTCTGCAATTATTTTCCCTAACAATTAACACTGGTACTAACTTGACACCTTTTCCTTGTTTGGCTTTTGTAAACCATCATCCCTTTTTCTATTAATTCCCGGCGTTAATATTTTCTTTCGCGCAAGTGCCGCCGTTCACCCGTGACAGAGTTTGAACATTATGTAGCTGTCAAGATAGCGAGGGATTACCCAGTGTGCCTTGCCGGAGTAAGTGACACCACTGAGGCCCCAGTTTGAGATGTTTATTTTGAGAGTAAGCTGACAAGCATGAAGGCCTGATCCCAAAGTGGCAATCTTATTTAATTAAAGGCCCTCTTTTTATTACAGCTTTTTCCCCCTCACTGCTTTTACATCTTTTAATAAAAATATATGTATTTATAAATATATTTTTATATAAATACATATTTTAGTATATAGTTTTGTAAAAATGTATATTCCTTTAATATACTATATGTGTATTTTATATATAAATAGATTTTAATATAAAGGAAGACATTCTTTTATATATATATATATATATATATGTATATGAGAATGATTGCTGAAGCCTGGCTCATGTGACCAGTGCTCAGCAGCCCTTCCCCCTCTTTTATTTTCCTTTACTGTATAACAACCTGGAAAGCTTTCAGAGCAATAATGCAATTGAGATGCTTACTTAGCTGTAGTCATCTTGCTTCCCATCCTTAGAGAAAGGGCTTGGACTTTTATACTTGTAGACACTGAACTTGCTGGCTGTGTTCTCTGTCTCCTCTTTCTCTTTCTTTTTGGGGTTTGCCCTTGCTCATGGGTTTTCTGTGCCAAAAGCAGATGAGTTATGGCCATAGACCACCTGTCCCCATTGCCCTCTTCATGCTTTCATTGCATCAGTTGCTTTTCTTGTCTCAACCAGTTGCTATTTCATGCACAGAACAGGTTGTGGACATTATTGTTATTTTTAATACTGCAACTTACTCTTGCTTATCCTGTAAATAAAAGCCAGTTATTTTTTATCTTTTTTTTTTCTTTTTAAAGGAACTGCAAGAAACTAACACCAAAGAACTCAACGCTGTTATTTTAAAATTCTGCAGCATCTGAGGGCTCCTGCCTCCATTGTGGGGCTACGTTTTATCTGTGTGTTCCCACTCGCTGTGGAAAATGTATTGGTTTTAAGCTGTATATTTTATATAAGAATATAGTCATAGTTTTGAGAAGTATTCTAGGGAAAGGTCTAGTCCTAACCCACTGAAAACAATAAGAAGCTGCCCTCTGACTTCCCTGGCTTTGTGTCAGGCCCTTATGAGTATTCTTTCTTAGAAAACAAGAAAAAGAAATGTCTTTAAGTTTGCAGCATTTTTCACAAAAAGGGGTTGATTTCAGCAATTACTGTTTAGGAAAAGGATCAGCTGCAGGTAGTATTTGAAAACCAACCAATGTTTTCCTTTTATGAATGAAGCACCCCTTATTTGCAGAATTGGCCAGGGCTCTATGACTATTCCCTTTTGAAATTAAACTTTCTATAATTCTTAAAAATAACTCCATATATCCCAGAGACACGGTTCTTCACAGTACTATGTAATTCAAACGGCTCCTAACACGCAACTATTTTTTAACTCGAGTTAAGTGTCTTCACACAACACTGATCAGAGCTTGGATGTTTAAATGTGGATTTTTCATGTTTTCACAATTTCACCAAACTACTGACAAGACTGAGCATTGATCTTACGCTGGATTATCCTGAACTGCTGCATGTTTGTTGGCCAGTAGCTCAATGGGGAACCAAGGGGGACAAGTTCAGATTATTTCTGAATGTGAGGAGTCTGGTGTAGGGGTCGGTCTTTCCCCGCCAGCAGCCCACGCTGCATTCGGGGGGGCAGCCAGGACCATTGCATTGGCTGTTATTCTTCTAATGAAATCGAACTGTTAGGAGGAAAGTTTAATTCCAAATATAAGGTATAATACAGACAATATTGAATATAACAGACAAGTGGAACCTGGGATCAGTTATCAGTATATGCTGCTGCACCTCAGTTTTATTCTTTCCCTCATTTGCAGCTTGCGACATTTTTTTTTCCGCAAGGTCTGTATGCATTGCTGAATCAACCACCTAGTTACATCCTCTGTGTACCTTGTTCCCCCTTTTATTTGGTGTCCTGCACGGTGGTTGGTGTTAGTGTAGATGCCACTGGTTTAATAACAATAATAAAAAGTTGATTCCATTTCTTTTTTTTTTCTTTGACAGCTGCAAGTCTTTCTATTGCTGCCAAGTGGCACAAGCCTCACGCTCTGTCCATGGACATCTGCTCCCTAAAAATATGGGGTGTTATTCCCATGGGATTCTATTCTGCATCTGTTTTTTATCCTGAGCTGGTGAACAATGTCAATATTTTTTCCCTGAAACTTCAAATTTAGTTTTAAGTAAATTGGCAAGTGACACCAGCGATGGAATCCTGACGGGTATTTTAGCTATTGTGGCTGGTTTCCTTGGAGCTCCTATCCGAGTCACAATGCTTTTGAGTTTTGGTGTTTTTATATATTCATAGTCACAGGATCACATTTTCTCTCTTGCACTGTCTGTGGTGTTAGTTGGCCCCTAAATCGTCTTCCATCCTTGCTTCTGTTTGCTCTTTTCCCAAATTAAAACGTTAACTAAATTACTAAAGAATAATTAACATTCTTTAAGAATAACACAATGGAGATAAAGCAAACTCAGGAGAATTTTTGTTGCTTGCTTTCAGATGACTTTCTGGTTCTGTTCAGTGTATTTCCTGTATAAACTAGCAATTTTTATATAGGTAATTCAGTATATGCGTGTATATATAAAATAAGTCAGTACCATTTATTATTGTTATTTATTGTTGTATTTGTATGTTGTATAAGAAAATATAATTTGAGATTGTGGGGTTACATGGGGGCGGTGCTAATCTATTTTTTTAATTAATTATCACAGGTACAAGTGACCCGTATGTGAAGTTTAAACTGAATGGAAAAACTCTATACAAAAGTAAGGTAGTCTACAAGAACCTCAACCCAGTTTGGGATGAGACTGTTGTGCTGCCTGTGCAGACCCTTGATCAAAAACTCTGGATCAAGGTAAGTTTTTTGGTTTTAGATTTTTGGAAGATGGGAAAATATTTTTGTAAGCAATTATTTTCTACTTTAAAAATGTATTGGTTTTTATTCATTGTAGCAGCGTAACATAAAACACGATCCGGTTTAAAGTTTCAGCAATTTCAAATTAAAATGCACATATGTCTTTTCCAGATTTTACTCACATGTTTTGCTTTCTGTCTGCGAAAACCCAAAGTTGAAATAAAACTCTTTGACTGGATGTGTTTAAAGCTGTGGAGCTAAATTCTGCTCGCTCTTAACTGTGCTTGTGCAAACTCAGTGAAACCAATCGTGGTTTCATAAGCACGTTTTAAGAGTGTAATTTGGCTGGGTTGAACAGAATTATTACCTGGGATGCAGCCGTGACAAGTAGCAAAGCCTTTCCTCCTTATGAGTAACGTTACAGTTACCAGAACTGCATGCTACCAGTTGCGAGCACTAATTGCTAAAACATCTGTAGCCAGAAGTACCTGATTTTTGTGCAGCGTTTCATTACGCTATCGCGCAGAGCATAAAGGAACCGGCATAATCCATAGCAGCACATGTCTCCGTTTACATAATATTAAGAAGATACTTTCAAAATGCTGTTTAAATATTTAGTTAAAAATACAAATTAAAGCAGGGAGATGGAAAATTATCCCTGAATTATATCTAAGCTTTGATCTTTCAAATACAAAATTGAACTGAAAGGGCTTAAAATATCTGTGTTTTTATCGACCGGGATAAAAGTGGCTTATGATGTGAAAACTATAAATATCTGTTTTATTTTGCTACCAGGTGTACGATCGAGATTTAACCACTTCAGACTTCATGGGTTCAGCATTCGTAGCACTTGCTGAACTTGAACTCAATAGGTAACGTGTTTGTTTAATTAAAGGTTGTTAATGAAGCTTAATTGAGAAATATAGAAAAATAATGAAATGCTTTTGCTCTAGCTTGGAATTTGTCTATTCATAAAAACTTATTTTGATAGAATGGTGAAGAGCACATGTGAAAAACAAGAAACTGCTTGGATAAATCCTGTACATGCATGGTTTTATCTGGTGTTACAAACGGAATTCAAATCCAACTTGGACGAGGCCAGTTCAGAAGAAGGCACCCTTTCCTTTTCATGTCTAGGAATAAGAATAAACGTTTCTGTATGTGGCATTGTTTAAGGAGAGCTACACCAGAATAATTTATGGCAGTGGAGGAAGAAAGGAGGGAGAAGGTTGAGACCCCTTCTTAGCCCCACGTAGCGCAGGGTGCCTTTCTCTGCATATAATTGGGCTGGGGAGCGGTTTGCCTGGCTGGCCGTGAGCGCCCCGTTTCCAGCCTCCCCCCGCAGCTGTCCATCCCCACAGCAGCTCATCTGGCCCTGATTTAGTATGGAGGCAAGCCCTGCGCCTTTTGTCTGCTGCTGTTTGGTCTCAATGTGTAGCTGGAAGCCAGGAATTCAAGTTTTAGTTCTCTTTTATGTCCCCTCACTGTGTGACTGGTTTTTTTTTTTTTTTTGGAAAATTAATTTTCCCTATGTGGGTATATTATAGCTCCCATGGCTGTTGTATCTGAATTTGTAGAAATATTAATTTATCCATGAGATAGTGCCAGCAGATAAATACCAGCCTTCCCATTTTCAGAGAGGGAACTGAGTCATGGAGGGAGATTAAACACAGGCAGAAGTAAGGCAGAATACAGGTCTCGTTAGTTGAACCCCAGCTATTAATGTTAGAAAATTAACTTGGATGAGTTTCTCTGTCACTCTTCTTCCCTGTGAAGTGGAGCTAGTAGTGACTTAATTCCCCATGCATCTGCATATGGAGAGTTATGAGTGTTTAGTAAGACTATAGAGATGCTGGGCTGCATTATTAAAAGGGTGGTTATGTTTTGTCAGAACTAAGGAGGAACCCTCCAGATTTTCTATTTAACATTTAAACTCAATATTGGGAATTTCAGACAAGAAGCTGAAATTTGCACAGCTCAGCCTGACCTTTAGTAATCAAGTCGAGTTAACTGGAGTCAATAAATGCACTTTTTTTTTTCTTGTAGAACTACTGAACAGGTTTTAAAACTGGAAGATCCCAACAGTTTAGAAGATGACATGGGCGTGATTGTATTAAACTTGAGTCTAGCAGTCAAGCAAGGAGACTTCAAGAGAAATGTAAGTGACTTAGGAAATTGAATTATAGCTGGAATGTGTAGTTTTGGGGAGAGAAGCTGGCATAATCTGACTTACTGGGAAATGCCACCTTTATTTTCATCCTTCAAGACTCATATTTAACTGGGTAAAAGTTGCATAGATATCTATGCCTGGGTGATTCTGTGTCATAGCTGTGATACACGCTGTGGCAATGCTCTCTGTGTATCAGGGATATGGTATCCACCACCATGTGCAGGGCGCTGAAGTGAATGTATGAACCCTACCTGCTCTGATTGCTATTCCAGAGCATCCCGTTTTCTGTTTTCCACCCAGAAGTTTAGATTTTGGCACTTAAAAAAAAACCCGATTATTTTTCTTTTCTTTTTTTTTTTTTTTTGGTCCGTGAAAAAATATATCCATGTGAAATCTAAAAGGACACTTAAAGTTAGGACTTAGACAACACTAATCCTGCAGAGGAGTACAGTGGAAAAGATTGGTTGTAAAAACTCTGATTTTGCCACTGACAGTTTCTTGACTGAATTAAATTGAACTTGGCTCCTGATGCTCAAATACAGTGCATTTAGTGATGCTAGAAACCCAGAAGAACCTAGGCAAAGGGTGGGAACACCACAGCTGAAGCTGGATTTTGAATTTCAGGTCCTGTATGTGGTGTTTTGCTTTTGTTTTCATCTTGTAAGATTCCAAGTAGTGTTTTACACAGTGTGTGGAGCATACCTGTGTTTGTAAACTCATCCTGTTCCTGTCCTGCAAGGGGTGGGGAAAAGCCAAGATCACGCATTTACTTAGCTCTGGTTTTCAGGCCAGTCCAATTTTAAATATGTGTGATAAATACATAAAGAGAAAAATCTTTCTACAAGTCCTCTATATAGTCTAGTATTAAAGTTGCTGTTTGCAGCACTTTATTGAATTATAGGTATGGAATTCCAGTTTGAATGGGATTATTTATAGAAACGTAAATGTTTCAAGAGATCGGAAAGCAAAATAGGAAAAAGCTAATGTGGGATGTCTGCCATTCATTATTTATTTTTCAAACAGTTGCCTTTTTGTAAAATCTCAATTAATATTACGAAAACTGTAGAGTTGTTTCTACCTCAGTACGCGATTATTTAAAAGCTTAATGACAACATTCAAAACACTGTTGTTGTATTTACATATCTATATTATGAGATGCCTTTGATCTGGGATGTGAATTGCCCCTCTAACTTATACAAGAATATTGTTGGCACACATGTCACTGGACTTGCAGGAAGGGAGGAAGGAGACACATAAAGTTTCTTTAGCAAAAAAGCCATTTAACCAAAAGAACATCAGGGATTCTTCTGGGATTTTTAGGAAGGTGTGGGCTAAAGTGGACCTAGCCAGTGCGACAGAAAATACATTGATTTAAAGTAGCAGCTTTTGGTACTCTTGGGTGCTTAGTTAACATTCAGAGTGCAGATGATAGAAGAGTTTGGTACACACTGTAATTTTTTTTAAAGATGATGTTTTAAGCCCTCATATTTCAAATGCAAATTGCTCAGCCATTTCCAGTGGAATCAAAATAGTGAAATGGCTCTGTCCACATTAGCACTTAACAGCAAGATGATTTTTTTCCTTTTTAAATTAGCTTACTGTAGAGCCAGATGGCACCAAAAGTGTAACCCATGTTTCTTACTAATGGCTCTGGTACCCTACACTTTTTATTCTTGATCTCTTTTTTTTTTTTTTTTTTTTTTTTTTTTTTTTTTTTTTTTTTCACTGAACTGTAGCTGACCTGTATTATAATATTTCGCTTTTCTGCAAATATAGGGAAAATTACTTATTTTAAGGATGGACAAAATTAATATAACTTTCACAGCTTTTTTTAATTTGTGTTGCCTATATGAAAAACTTGGTTATACTCTAATTTGACCATTTTATGTTATCTTAGTGCAGATTTGGCATATCAGTGTCCTAAAGGAGTCGTGTCATATTAGTCACAGGATTCTTGCCTCCCAAATTCACCCCAAATGGTTTGTACCCCTGTTGATGGCATTAATACCTGGTGCAACCCCATGTCATACTGGTGAAGGGGTTCACATGGGCGGTTGTGGATCCTGTGCACTCTTCATGTTTGTTCTCTGAGCTCCCTTGCTTTTTGAAGAAAAAGCTACATTTCAGACAACACCAAAACCAGCAGCAGGACAAGATCTCCAGTCTCGCTAGGGCTGTCTGACAGGCATTACAGAGAGTATGCAGGAAGGATTTCAGCAACCGAATATTGTCTTTTAAATCATTTTGGTGCAAGAGCTGTTGAGCTGGATGATTTAGCTGTCTGTTGATTACACAGTATATATTTTTCACTGCTGCTAGAAGGGGAATCATCGCACATCTGGGCAGGCTCCCAAGACATGGGCAGCACATCCAGATCCCTTATTTTTCATGGGAGCGTGGAGTACAGTGTTGTCCTCTGTCCGCTGTCTCCAAGAGTGCAGCTTTCTTCTTTTTCTCATGGAGGGTGGCTTTGCAAAGGGAAGAGGATACTTTTAGGCGACATTAATATATGCACTCATATCTGTGTATTGGCAAGGTCTCTCCTCTTTTCTGTTTTTCTTTCTGGGGTGCAGAGGGAGTTGGTAGCTATCTCTCCTGGAGCCCAACACGCTGATGCTCAGTAGCCTTGTTTGTCCCGGGTGGCTTGACTCTCACCCTGAGTGCCCCGCACGCTATTTCCAGCATTTGTACAGCTGACTAACCTTTAAGTGTTGAACATCTATGAAGCAAATAAGCAGGTTTGCTTGGGGTGGATTAATCCGCAGCAGTTCAGTCCTGAAACAAAAGCAACACAATCGCCACCTTGATAGCCAAAGCTGATTGAATAAATTGGCTGAAAGCCTGACCGGACCCAAGTGCTCCTTGGCGTCTCATCGCAGGGGAAAATCCCTCACTCTCCCTTTTTTTTTTTTTTTTTTTTTTTTTTCCTTTT